>JAVYIG010005887.1:0-128183 GCA_035222895.1 Strongylocentrotus droebachiensis
TTTTGGAAACCATTTATTGCCATCAGTTTGAACGAAGTTTAAACATAAATTTCAAATAAAATCTACATGAAATAGTCATCGACTCAATTGCCTGTCCAAAATATCGCCCACACTCAGCTCAGCTCAGCTCAGTGCGATGGATGTCAGACTCTGAGGCCGAGGACTATTTCGATCTATCAAACATTCATAGACATTTAATTAAATATATTTCCTTAATTCCAGGGTGTGCATACTTAAGAGTGTTTTTCTATTTTATGATGTAGCACTAGGCTAGTATAATGCAAAGATATTTTACATCACTGAATTTAGTATAGTGAATGATTGATTATCATGTTCGTTAATTCAAAATTATATTTTCTTTTGATCTGTCACACATTTTTAAAGTCTTTTGTTGGATTTGTGCAACAACTCCCAACAAGTACTTGTGGTTGATGTACGCATGTGTGTCATTAATAATGTGTTATGTGATAGCATTAGACCAAAATTTCTGTCTCTTTCGTTCGCTAGCCTCTGATTTGGGTAGGGTTGGCTCCTAAAGAGAGGAGCTGACCCTACCCAAATCAGAGGCTAACGAACGAAAGAGACAGAAATTTTGGTCTATGATTGCATGTGCCATGTAGTAGCATTGTCAAAACAAACAAAAAAGAGATTGATATATTTATGTATTTACTAACTGATTTTTCCCTTTTCATAAATTTTGTAGAAATTAAATGACCATGTGATTATGAGAAGTGCACCCATTAAAACCAAGTGCCCTGGAAGATCTGTAGTATGCCATCGAAATAAGTTTGTGTGTAGTCTACTTGAGACTTGAGTTCAGAATGACGTTTACCTTTGAACTGGTTCGCATAAGAAGAGGAAGAAGAAGAAGTAGAAGACGAAGAGGAAGGAGAAGAAACAGATATTATATAAAGCAGAATAGAAGGAAGCTAAATGAAGGACAAAGGATCAAGGAGAAAAGTAGACATAAGTAAAAAGAAGAAGAAGAAAAAAAGTGTAAGGAAAAACAGTGGGATCCTTCACATTCATGCACAATCTGATGTATATGTACCGATAAGCCATTATGTTTGTCCTACCTGTAGCAACAATAAATGTATGCAATTCGCATTCTGACTTCCGTACTGGAATTCAATCATTCGTCACAGGTGAATGAAATCATTTGTAACAAGGCTCTTAATAAAGATTTGTACATTAAACATGTATTATGAAAAGACTCTGCTTTGTCCCAAAGACAATAGGTGACTTGTAATCCCCTCTAATCTGTTTAATATCTTTATTTTGACATGGTGTTACTATTACCGAACAACTCCAAGATAACACTGACTCATGGGCTACATATACAGTGTAATTGTATCTGTAATCTTGGAAGTTGTATTTACACAAGCGTTGTGTACACAAATAGACACTATCATCTTTATTTTTTGAGAAAGTGAGATGAAAAGTGCAGTGTTGTTGAACAATAAAGTTGGGCTCCACAGCTTTGTCTTGTTTTGCACAGCTGCACAGGGGGTCTGGATTAAAATAGCTAATGTACTATGTTTGCGTAAGCCACTAAGCCTCCTGTGTTATAATTTTTTTTCGGAGGGGGGCTGGGGAGGAGAGTTTGGAGTTCAAATACTAGGCCCATGTATTGAAGACACCTGTTTTAACTCCTACACAAATTGTATTAAACTGTGGAGTGGACCAAACAGTATGGAGTTGTTCATACATTTTTCTCATATTACATGTACATGATTCCATCACCAAAAAAGAAAATATCACATGTACCATATGCCAAGTAATTTTTTGCAAATACATGCCCATTTAACACAAGAAAAGGGTAACTTCATCTTTTCCTGAATTTGACTGACTGAATTACTTTGGTTACAGGGTCAAATCTTAGATAACCATACACAGGTATGTGAAAATGAGGTACGTTTTGTATTGATTTTATGGAAATATAACCCCACTAAATAATATGTCATCATGCTTTTCCATAAGTGCATGAATATAGTACCTTAATATCTTGGACCAAATAGTTACCAAGAAATAAAAGCAAAACTAAAACCTAGTGAATGAAACCTGATTACAAAAGCAAAACAAACAAACTAGTTGGAATATAAATGAATATTACATTATTCTTAAATATCGATGTTTATATATAATGTAAAGTATTTTTCAATATGGACGAAGCCTTCAAGAAGCTCCTTTCCACTGTGCACACAGTGCAGTTCCATTTCTCTGAATGGTTGAATCAAAATATATTGAGGTGACTGTATTAAAGTGTGAACACATACTTGTAGTCCTACACTGGAGAGGCTTCAGTATTACTTCTTGAGTTAGGTTGTTCAAATTCATTAGAGCACAAGACAAGAGCAGCTGGAAAGACAGGGAGAAGGGGAATGACACATATCTCTAGCTTAAAGAGGTACCTAGTCTCTTTAATCAAGCCATGCTTATATTAAAGATAGAAAGAAAAACAAACACGATAGAAGCTCCCACATTATTTTTTAAATTTCTAATAATTTCTTGGTTCGACCACTTTTTTTTTCCTGAGGGTTGCGCATTGTGCGGAGCTAGTACACTTTTTCTTCCTCGTTATCAATTTCAGTTTGGATCCTGATGATATTTTAAATGCTAGTTATATTAATTTAAAGATTATAATGATTTATACAAAAATATATATGATGTGCTATTTTTAATAATTTGAAAATGCTCTGTGAAGAGAGTAAAACAGAAAGAAAACAGAAAGGGGATGAGAGAGAGAGAGAGTGAGAGAGAGAGAGAGAAAGATAGAAAGAAAGAGACAGAGAGACAGAAAGAGACAAAAAGACAGAGAAAGAGAGAGAAAGAGCATGGAGTGAGAGAGAAAAAAAAGAGAAAAAGAGAAGAAAGGAAGAAAGAAACAAGAAGAAAAAAAACTGAGACGAGTCCTCCTTTAACCTAAATAAACCATTTAGAGTTGGACCCCACCCAGTGCTGTAGATAGAGAAATCAGTTGACTCGTAGTAAGCTGATGTTATGAGTCATTAATGGGAACTCCCACACAACAACTACATACATGTACAACAACAATCATTTCCATAACAAAAGTTTTCCACTGAAGTGACCCTTATTAAAACGAGACCTTGATTTTAGGAAGAGAGGTACATGTATATACCCTTTCGTATTATCTTTTCTACTCTCGTCCATCGTACAATTTCCTAACTCAGGATATGTCTTGGTAGTCTGCAGTTTTTTAAGTTGTTCCAACTTTGGCTTCTTAATGTTCTTCAAAAGTTTGCAAGTGTCTGGAACTGTACTATATGTATGCATTGACTTGCAGTAAATCCATTACGGTAATTGGTGCTCTCTGTGAACGTGTCTGAGAATAAATAGAAATATTGTGGCTGGCTTTAAACTTGACATTCACCACAAAAATTCTCTGATTCATACTGATAATTTACCTCACAGTAATGAGGACAAATTGGACTCTGTACCACAACCTCTCTCACATATTCTTTTCATATTTGCACAGGATCGAGGCAACCCTTACCATCTAGTGAGTGGGTCTGTCTGAAGTTCATTGTATCACTCTCTTTTGTTGTTAGCACACCCTGGTTATTTTTGTCCTTGACATAATATATGTAGACGTACATCATTGATTGTCTGTAATGATACCAATGTTCTTATAAGTTTTAAAGCAACCAGGAAGAAGGCATACTTATATCTGTGACTGCATTGCTTAGCTAGCACCCAGCCTTTATGGACTAGCTACACTGAGTCTGAGCAGTAATTGAGGTTATTGAGCCATTGTGCAGGCCATTGTCAGCTTGGGGTTGTAACTAATCTCTAAATCAGGGGGGTATAGAGCCGGATATAATGTTGTGATGGGCCAGTAGTAGTGTATACTTTGCCTGTAATCACGGAGAGAGAGCGCTCAATTGGAAGTAAGGTCTGCAAGCAGGAAGTTAATCTTCAAACTTTTGTGTGTACATGGTGTGTGTACACTGTACAGTGCTCTGCAAAGGAGCTGCTAGTGGCTCGTGGAAGTGATTATTGTACATTGAGGTGATTCAATTTGTATTATTATTGTACCAGTCTGGACGAATTCCCCCATTGATCAACACTGCTTTCATTTTCCAGCAAAATTTGAAGGTATGTGACAGTATGAGGATAGGTCGATCTACATGCAACAATAGAAAGTATAAAATTGTACAGATTGTCGAAAGTAAGGGTTGAATAGTTTTGAAGTCTATTGTTTGGTGTGCATTGTCTAGATCATTTTGGGAGTCTGGATTGTATATGCCAAGGTTTCAGTTTAGGTTGAGCTGTATTTTTTTTGTTTTCTTCTGAATGCATGCACTGCAATATATTTATTAATGGTATGTGCATGTACATGTATGTGTATGTTATGTACAAATATTTGTATCAACAAGTCTTTTGTACATTTGTAGATGAGGTGTCATGTTCACTTTTAAAATTCTCATGATATGTTCTTACAAATGAGAAAAATGAGCAATAATAGCATTATTTATATTGATAGGTTTAATACTGTGAAGGTAAGGCCTACTTAGGCTGCAATAGTAAAAACAAACAAAAAAGAAGCAAAAGACTTAGATTTGATAATTAGTATGGACAATCACCAACAATATTATTGCAATCTTGTTCTCTTCTACCATATCCTTTAACTTCATTTGGTTCTGAGTCGTCATTTTGTTGATCTTGTTTCTGTTTGATTTAAAGTTGCATTGCATTATTTTACTCTTGTTCTTTTCCAGGTTGAAGTGAGCACGTTGTTATTCTGGGAGTATACAGCTCTCTCTCACTTCCAGATCGTTGTAGTCTGAAGAATGGCAGATAGCTGAGAATGAAAGAGACAAGTTGATAAGAACCTTGGAATATATTTTGGACAGGAATACTTTCATCATATACAGGACGTTAAGAGACCAAGATGGTAAGACATTTTGATGAAATTAGATATGTATACTATTTAATTCCAGTGTTTATTTACAGCTTTCATCCACTTTTCAACCTACTAATATACATTACTTTGGGTTTCTAGAAACATTATTTGAATTGAAACAATGTCAAAACTATGTATCGTCTATAGGTGTCTTACACAATGTATATGTACATGTTTTATATGTGAGATTGTATGTCCCTTTAAAACACTCCAAACAACTTTAAAAGTGAAAAAACTGCAAGACCAAAGTACTATTGGCTTGATAGTATGGACATACAGTTACAGTGTACATGTATGTACATGTACAGTAAATACTAAAGGCTAGAGAAATGGAGTTCCGGTAGGTATTCCCGTAAATTATGTGAATGTACTTTTGCTAAAAAATCACCACAAGTATTTTGCGTAGGTGGTATGAATCACAAACACAGGGAACACATTTCTGGTATCTCAATCAAATTGGTCCTCCTGTAAAACTACTGTTTAACCAATGTTAACCAGTAACCACGGATATGTGGTGTATGGATACAGACAGGCCTGTCATCTGCTGACAGGGCCAGGGAAGTTGATTTGGATGGCTGTCTTTATTTGGACATCATCGCACAGTTCTCTTACTAATCAATGGAATTAGTGCCAAATATAGCCATCAAATATCTAAACCCATGGGGGACACATACACTGAAACTATTATGAGTCATTTTAAGAACTGATGTGACAGTCATGCACTCTGTATTGTGTGGGTTTAGGAAATGTGCATTTTGATAATGGTTTATGAGAATGTAACTTTCCCAATATTATCACCCGTAACTGAAACCAACACACAATTAATATCACGGTATTAGTCTCTTTTTGTTCCACCAAGCTAAATGTTTGCACCTTGCACAAATGCACTTCTCAACACGAAATATTTCACTAAATTTGTTTTGTTATTTTCACTCAAAATTAATTCAGCCATGCTCACTTTGTATATCTTATTTAACATTGAATACAATGCAGTTGCATGGGTTTTTTTTTTATTTTCTTAACTCGGCAGAGGCCACGGTCATGTTCAAGCATTTACGCTTACGACATGTGGTCTCCTGCTTTTTCCTTTTGTATGAAACTTTTATTTTAACTGGAAACACATTTTGTCAAACTTACATGTTATTCATTATATTTATTTGTATGTTTCTTTGTATTGATATGAAAAAGTGGAAATAAAACAAAACAAAACAAACAAACAAAAACAAACCTTTGTTGTCCTTAACATTAATGTTGACATACAGACATTTTTACATAAACACATTTAGAGGTAATTGTGGAAGTTTTCACTCCTAAAATGTCAGATTCAATTGACATGATGTGATATCAATTGAGCTGGGGGGGGGGGGGGGTGTAAACTTTTTAGACTTTTTAAAGTCATTTCCCTTGAGGTAGCACCACCTGTGTGATACTATACCACATCAAAATACGCTTGATTTTCTCCTGTAATCCCGGCTGCTATCAACTCAAGCATTGTTGCTTATGATAGTTGGCCTCTGCATTTATCTGATTATTTTTTACTTACCTCCATACTTTCAAGCTTTCAATTATGCATTTTTATGTGTGTGTATTTAAGTTGTCACTCTTTATGTAAATCAAATATATTATATACTATTATTGTTATTTAAATGTTTTATATATGATTTATCAACAAATGCAGAAACATCTGCTAAAAAAAAAAAAAAAATTAAGAAGTTAGATCTGTGTTTTTCAACTATGAAATCAAAATTGATAAAAATTGACTCTGAAAACGAATCTTTGTTATGATAATGAAATGCTTGAAAAGAGCTTTTTGATTTACTGCACGACTATGATCGATGTAGTTTTGGGAATATTAATGATTAGAAATAACTTGTGATTTATGTTTTCTTTGCTCTTGACAGGCCTACCACTGGCAGAGTCAGGGTCGCAAGACCAGTGGTGTGGAGGACATGGTTCTCCTTAGCAAGATTCAAGAGGGCGCTATAGTGGAAAATCTGAAGAAACGCTTCATGGATGACTTGATCTATGTATCCTTTCTGTTTATACACTGTAGTATTAATACTTGTAATTTAGTCTAATTTACCCAGGGTAGCCAGTAGCGACATCAGGGGAGTGTCTCACAAAGACTTAGATTGACTTTAAGTTGGACTTAACTCAAGTTTAGTTTCAAGTTTCAAGTATTATTTCAATTCAAATCCATAAAAAACATATACATGTAAGATACAGATTATATACAATATAGAAAACACAGAACACACACAAAATGGAAACATGTCTACAAATATACTGGAATTATACAAAGTTAATCTAGCAGGCCCTTCATGCCACTAGTTCCTCTAACCATTCCTGGCATTGGTTTCTCAAGGAACGTGCAAAATCGTGGTCACAAATCTATAGAATTTACCTTTTTTGATAGTTCATTATTGAAGGAAGAAATATTATCTAAAGATCATAATGGTGAGAGCACATAGTGGCATGATTGGCATGCCATAGTTAATTCCAACTTAAAGTCGATCTTAGTCTTTGTGAGACACCCCCCAGTACCATTACTGCTCATGCTGCGGGCCCTACAATTATTATTACCCCAGCGTTGCCAGGTACCCATTTACACCTGGGTGGAGAGGGACAGATGTGGGTAAAACGCCTTGTCCAAGGGTATGTGCACCCACTGAGCTAGGATTGAACCCAAGACATCTTGTATGACAGTCGAAATCTTTCGCCAATATATATGTACCATGGTGCTCCCGCAAGTCAGTTCGTTATTTACATGTAGATATTAGATTGTAAGATTAGGATGTACATTTAATACTTGTCTGATATACTGGGCGAGCATGTCCCTACAACACTTGTCCTGTCACTCAATACACTTGCCCAGCTTCCCAAAATTTGGGCAAGTACGATTTACTTCTGCTTGCCTATGGTACACTTTGGCTATTTTATGTAGGCTTGTGCATTGTATTTGTCTAAATTGTTAGTATGAGCCTACATAAAACATTTACTTTAATCACTTGAGATTGGGAATTTATACCCTTTCTTATGACAGATAACAAGGAAGTGCAAAGAATATTACGTCTTCTAACCTTTGAGAGACGTAGGCATATCATTTTGAGGAAGTTACATACATCGTAATCCTATGAAGGGAGGGTAAATAGTAATTGTGTTATGAAAGCAAAGAGTGTTGAACTAATACATGGTCTTGACTTTAGAACATATAGGCACGGTGCCATGTACTTTGATTATTATTGCCAACAAACAAAACAGCTGTGTTTATGCCGTTTGACTGACCGCACATGTAGGTAACATTAGTGATGACAGTCGAAACAGAAATGATAGTTATTTCAATGACCCTCACTACTGCTACATCATGAAAGATGGATTTTTCTTTTTCCTTTTGATTGCTTTAAACATGCCCTCAAAACTCATTTGTTCAAAGCGGCTTTCCAGTAGATTTACAGCCTTTTCACACACAGCTAAAATTCTATAAACATGACTAGTATAAACGTGTTTCGAACGTGTTTAAACTAATCACGAGCCTTTCACACACAGAAATTTTGGTGCGATCGTTAATCGTTTCGTGATTAACTACTGCTCGTAAAATGCGCAGTAGTGCCATTGCGCATTGAAGGTCATGTCACATCAATCAAAGCGCACGCTCCATCCAGTTTAAACACGTCTGAAACACGTTTAAACATGAATAACCTTTCACACACAAAATGTCCAGCTCACTAGATACGAACTTCGTATCTGCAGCCTGCTTTTAGGGGCGTATGGATCGCGACTTCGTATCTATCCCAACATCGTATAAACGATGTTCACACTGGGAAATTTTGTCTATAAACATGTTTAAAACTTTACGATGATTCTAATCATCTCTAGATACGATGAATTTTAGCTGTGTGTGAAAAGGCTGTATGATTTACTTTACATTGTTGTTGTTCATTTTTGTGTACTTTAATATAGTGTTTCTTCTCCATGCGCCTCAAACACATTAAGGCCCGGTCCCACTGCACTTACGGATGCAAAGAGGATGTAAAACGTAAACAAAATCATGCCATCCGTTGGAAAACGATATGCATCCGTTGTGTACTCAATGCATACGTGTTTCAAACGCTCTATCCATCGAGCATCCGTCCACTGTGAATTCATCCGCGCAAAAATATTTGAGCTGCACAAAACTTTTAGAACGGATGAACTTCCGCCGTGTACGATGTAAATCCGCGACAAATACGAGCAACAAACGTTCTATGTCCGTTATCATCCGTTAAACGTCTGCTGTATCCTCTTTGCATCCTCTGGGCATCCTCGCAACTCACATCCGCTTCAGCTGAAAACGGAAAGAGGGAGGAAACATAAGGTACATGGAACGTCTATACATCGTTAGTAGCACGGAAATAGAAGGGATGTAAGCGTATGCATCTCGTATATAAAGTAATCAAAGCTGTCATCCACTTTCATCCGCTTTCATCCGCTAGGCTTCCGATGAACATCCGTTTAACATCCCCGCTACATACTACCCACGTCCGTTATTTTCCGTTCTGTTTTCGCAAATTTTCGCAAATTTTGTCCATTTCTGGAGCGGATGAAAATGGATGGAGCCACTCCCGAAATGTTTCTCGTCCGCTGTGTCCTTTATGCATACGTTCTGTGTCCATCGGCCAGTGGGACCGGGCCATTAGTCATGTGGAGTTGGCGCATTACAAATACTCTATATTATTATTATTATTATTATTATTATTATGTATAGAGGCACTAAATCTCCAACTCTACTAGTAGTTTCTTATAATCGTAAAGATTTTGTGAAGATAGTTCAAAATGTACCAAATGTTATTTTGAACAGACAACAGGACATTTGATATATTTATGAGAAATGGTGATCAATCTCAGCCTAAGTATAAAAAATGAATCAATTCAGAGGTAATTGACCTCTTCCTTTATTTAATCACTAATCCCGAAAGACATAAAGGGTGGCCAATTTTCTGTTTTCACATAGAGCTCTAGGTGTTCTTGTAAAGGGTTAGACTTCAAATCCTGATGATTGTTGATAAAATTAGCCTGGACTGTTCACCTGGTGAGCTAAAGGTTAGAGAGTTTATATTCAGGAAGCTGGGGCCCGTTCCTACAAACCGTCATAAGTCTAACTTCTTGACTAAATCAGCGTTAGTGAGCAACTTGTCCGCTACGTGTTTCACCAAGCCCTCTTTGCCAAGATCAACGACAACATCCTGACTAAGGAGTTATGACGCCTCTGACACCGTCGTATCTCTGTCATAACTATTTAGTCGATGGGCAGCGCCATCACATGTCATTTATTGGGTAGACTATGGCTGGCAAAAAAGGACAATAAATCCTACAACTATGATTTTTCAACAAATTCACTTAAACAGTGAGTTATCGTTTTTTGTATTTGATAATCTCATGAAAATATGCCATGTTTGTATTTAAGGATTTTTCCACTTAAATAAACTGATTATACACCTTTATTTTCTACATTTGAAAATCGTCGAAGGGATAGCTATTTTGCCACAGCAGGCAAGCCATAGTTTGAAGTGTATTCTTTAGTTTTCAGACCCATATTGCTTTCAAGATAAATTAAATCTTCAAATGTGTAAAATGCACAGTTTAAAAGATGTGTTTTAACCTTTGGAATGTTGAAGTTTTGTCATTTGATTATTCAACTGATACCTAAAACATTGGACACAAACTTCATTACATCGTATTTTTCTAAGAATAATATATTGGTGTATTTTTATAAACTATCAAACTAAAATATCCGGGGGGTACCCATCTCAAGAAACAAACTGATTCACCGGTCATGTAATGAAATACTCACAATTATATGTTACAAGTACTTATATTGTACAATCTACACAAATTTGGAAGTATATTGCATCTCTTATTTCTTGGTATCATTTTCAATCTTTTTCATTACTAATTCATTTAAATAATTGCATTTTCCCTAATATTAATTTTGTAATAATCCGGTGGTATTGCGACTAAGGCTAAGTTTTGGCTCCTCTTCTCGCCGATAGTATCGATCTCACGAGATACTAGCTAGTAAGCTCTTCGTGAAACGGTTTAGGAAGATCAGAGACATCTCCGTAGTTGGCGGATAAAGTTATGACTGTCTTGTCGTTGGTTTCTAGGAACGAGCCCCTGCCCGGCCTACTGATAATGATAGTCCAACTAAGGCCTATTTATGTGACTTCCACTTCCTGCTGAGCTGGGGGCATATCTTGTTTTTACATCACACACACTTTCTTTTGGTGCTACATGTATGTTTTTTACTGTGATATTCGCTTCATTTATACTCCCCATTCTAATACTCACTTTCAAATATCTTTAACACATTAACTTATTTTCAGACCATTCTGTAACTTTCAGTTATCTGCTTTACTCCTTCCATTCAAGCCCAATGTGTGCAATGCTATGATAGCCTATGTCAAAGGTCAATAACAGTGAACACAGAACACAAAGACAATCTTTGAACTTTGACCTCATTTGTTTCTGCCTTCAAGCTCCACCATAGAAGGTGATACCAGAGACACTCATTTAATGTAAATGTGTTTCTTAGTTAAACTTATAAATAGAGTACATTGTGGGGTACATGATCAGATAATATATCAATAAAACTCTGAGATATCATTGTATATACAGTCAAACCTGCTTTAGTGACCACCTGTCTACAAAGACCACATTCCTTGTTTCCTTGAAAATGGTTTCTCATTAAAACATGCACTGAAGGAACCTGTCTACAAAGACCATTTTTGTGTTTCCCTTGGGCGGTCAATATAGACAGGTTTGACTGTAATAGTGTTTACCTGGATATTAAGATGGTATTCATTGGCAGCGCACTTTGCCCAGTGCATGTAGTGTTTTCCTCTAGATATCAATGTTTGACTTGGAAAAGCGATCTATCCATACAAGAAACATTTTACAGTTCATGTGCACAAGAAAAGGAATATTGTATAAAAAAATAGGAGGGATGGGAAATATAAGACACTTCCATTATACTTAGATGAATTAAATTTGAAATTAATAAATAGTATAAAACTAAGAAGATTGATAAAAAAAACATGCAATATTTTACTCATGGCTCAACAGCCTTTGCAATTAGCCCATTAGATTTATGATTTTATGTCGACATAATGTATGTCGCCTAGTTGTATCAATTTTATCAAAATACTGTTGTATTTGACATTGCATTTTTGTATTAAGTGAAAGAATTTCCAGTGCCCTATTAGGGGTTCATGTACTGTTTAACATAATGTGACTGTTAATGTACACAAAAAGGAAAACAAATGACAAAGTAATGGCTAATGTGCAGGAAATGTGTACTATATATTCCTGAAGTATTGAAGTGGTAATTAAAGTACAACGAGTACATGATATACTGTGCAAGTCAATATCAAGTGCCTGAATATGAATGATGTATTTCAATGAATTGTTTCTGTCTGTCTGTCTGTTGCCAATTTAAATCCTTAACCCTCCTGCCCCCCAGACATACATTGGCCCTGTGCTGATATCCATCAATCCATTCAAACAGATGCCATACTTCACAGAGAAGGAGGTCGAAATGTACCAAGGAGCTGTAAGTTCACTTCAACATAATATTTTGTCAAACAACTTAACTCATTGTATTCAGTTTGAGATTGGTACATGGGCTAGTCCAAGCTACATGTATTTTGTCATGAATGTTACTGACCACATTTAAAGTTTGAAGTATATTTGATGGATCTATTAATTTCCAAGCCCAACTAGATGTTGGATCAGGCCAACTATCAAGTGAAACAATACTTTTGATACAAGTTTATGCTCAGATTATCACAATATGATGTACCTGGTTTCATGCAGGATACCAAACAAGTAAAAGAAGCAGAAACAAATGAACAAGATATTTTGATCATCATATTTCTATTATGCCAATAAACCTTTTGAAAATAGAGGAAATTGGATGAGAAACAAAAGATATACCTTTACAATGAGATTAGCAAATATATGTCCTGAAACTGAAATTGATAACAAGTAAAGAAAGCAGAAACAAATGAACAAGGTTATTGTGATCATTACATTTCTATGATGCCAATAAACCTTTTGATAATATAGGAAAAATGATGGGAAACAAAAGATTAACATTTACCTTTACAATGAGTTCAGTCTCGAAACTGAAACGAAATTGTGTTCATAATTTAAATCAATTTGTAACTAAAGGAGTCTCTAATACTCTATGATGTAAAATTTTGACAGGTATGAAAAATGGCAAATGCATTATTATTATCTAGAGTAGTATCCAAAACGACCAATGTTTGCTTAAAAGGTTAATGTGAATTCATGCCAAAATCTACTCTTTGTGAATTTCTGTGGTGTAGCCACCAATTCGACATCAATACTTGTGGTTTTAGTATCTATTTACAGGTGGGAAATACTAAAGAAAAAAGAATGATGAGTTCATACTATATTATTTGAGTACCGTAGCACACTGTCAAAGGCTACTGTGTGGTTAGGATGCGATACTAATACCTTCACAATTTGGAGACTGACAGTTTTTGTTCATCAGGTTTTTATGTGGTATAAAGAGAATATTTGTAAACATGCCAAAACGGTTCTCTTAATCGTTTAGTATCATTGTTATTATCGTTTTAGTTTCTGCTGTCTTATCAAGCCAATTTAACAAAATAATACATTAATACATCCCTTTGTATTTCTCTATCTTTGCATTAAAGTATATAGTATTTTTCAATATTCATGGAAAAAGCTACAATGAAAATTGAATAGATCGCTTAGCCAGAATCGATTATCAAGATAATAAAAGAAAATGAAGGTTGCTCAGGAGGATCCTACCGCATGTGGTCTATTTCAATGAGGAAATATAAATTAATACACCCTTTTAAATTATGTTTATCCCCAGAAATGAAATTAGGATTTTTTTACTTCTCAATGTCATATCCAAAGAAGGTTTTATTTGATTGTTAAAAATGTGGGTATAGTACATTAAACATTTGAAAGTAAGGGTTTGTTCAGTTATGGCGCGGTAAACCACAGCAAAAAAACGCCACATTGTTTTTTAGTGTAAATGAATGGCAGCTGTGCACAACAAAGGACTTGTATTTATTAACTGAGCTCTGGGTAAGATGTAGAAGTGTGAAGCATTTTACACTAAACATCATCATTACAAAAAAAGTGGTGGTTTTGCTGTGTCATATCTGAACAAAGCCCTTACTTAATTTCTTTTTTTCCTTCATTTTACACAGGCCATATATGAGAACCCCCCTCATGTGTACGCCCTTACAGATGACATGTACAGAAACATGTTGATAGAATACGAGAACCAATGCGTAATCATCAGGTAAATATGTGATCTACTGTTTTAAAAAGAATTTCCACATGTATTTTATTATTATTATCATTTTTTTTACAAGAAATACATCTTTATCATTTTCATTTGAATATCAATGGTTCGTCAATCTACATGTACCATCTTGCACCTACATGTATGAACTATACTCTGTCATGAGTCCTTTCCCTTATTTCTATACATGTACATGTGCTTTTCTCTAGTTTCTTGTCCTCCTCGATCCATGTCTTATTGTCTTTCCATCTGTGTTTTTCCTTGTTCTCTTTTTCCTTGTTCTCTTTTTCTGTCGCCATCTGTGCTTCTTCCTTCTTGTTTATACTCTCTCCCTCTATCTTTTTTCTGTTTTGTTTGTCCGTCTGTGTCTTTGTCACAATCTTGATCATTTTCCATGTTTTAGGGTCTGTTTTTATAGCCTAAGCCAGGACAGTCTTTGTTGTGATAATTAGTTATCCCTTTTGAGGTACTCTGTAGCCCTAGTTCTTTTCTTACTGCAATGCCAGGCATGCACACAGGTGCTAAATTCTTTCATGTTCTGGGCTGGGCTGGTTCAGTCATACAGTTTTGGAATCAGTCTGCAGCCAGCTCTCACACTGAGAGGACCTTTGTTTCATGAGCTGGGCAGCCACACCCGTTTTTCCTTTAGGTGTCAGCAAGTTTTGCTAATAATGGCCGTTTCATTGAGGTCCCATATAGAGTTACAATTATTGGAATTCCACGGTGAGAGTACCATTAGTTGCTGTCTTGTTTTTGTGCGTCTCCTCATCTCCACCGTACCAATGCGTGACGTACGGTCCAGTGCAGCAGCCTGGTTGTCTGTGATTTTGCCTAGCAAGCTACGTTACTTTAGTTTCTTCCGATTTTCTCCAGCGAAAATATATCAGTGATGGTTCGAAGAGACAATCGTAAGTGATTTCAACTCAGCTCTATGGTCTTCGTCTACAGTATCCTTACCATTAACTCTCGCGACGTAAAGTTCTTCAGTCTTGAACAATTACCATAATTTGTATTTGATATTCCGTACGGAGCTAGATTTTGTTAAAGAATTAATTTTCTTGATTTTGCCGATTCATTTGTTGTTTACCAAATATTTTTGGAGTCATTTGTGGTTGATCAAACAGCCTGAGAAGACTAATAAGTCATCATGCATATGTTGTTAATTTAATCCTTAATTTATTTTGGTGAGAAAACACACGTCCATGTACATCGTGACAGTCTTTCTCTACCCACTTTCCGTCTATGCTTGTCTGTCTCTCTGCCTTTCTCTCCCCACCCCCTCTCGCTTATGCTCTCTCCCAATGTTTTGCTTTTTCTCTCTCCCAATGTTTTGCTTTTTATTTTTTCTTTGGGTCTGTCTGAGTCTGCTTCTTCTTTTCTCTCTTGTCATCTATCTTGATGATGGTCCACTGGAAATTTGCATAAATGTACATTTCTGATCCTTTGGTGGCATGGAAATATTATTCTTTCCCTCAAAGTCAACGTCAAAGATATACCTGATTTGAATGAAAAATGTAAATCTATCCCCATTTTAGCGTCTTTTCCGTGGAATCTCATCTCGATTCACCTACTGCTGCTGGTAGCAATATGATACTTAAGGTCATGATATGAACAATTTCTAGGCTTGAAATGAACAAAGGTATAGCACTACAGGATGCATGTATTGTAAAGCTTTCTATTTTTCACCTTGGTACCCCCTCTGGAGGCTTTGTCATCAATATTAGATGAGCATTCTTTGTTGATATTTTGTATTGACTAGGTACCTTGAGATGTCTTTTAAAAACATTCTATTGAAAGTTTTTTATAATAGAAATTATGAAAAAAATCCTTTTCATTGATTGACCACAAAGATAAGGAAGTGAGTATAGTTCAGTACAAGATAACAAGATACAAAGGAAACAAGGTTTCATGGAAAGTTATATGATCATTGATCAATCTTGTAAGATATAGAAGAGTTGAGGGTTTTTCCAATACCTTTATGTAGATAAGAAGTGAAAATGAAACATTGATAGATCATAAAAGCTCATATTCTAAGTTTACATTTGTTATTTTGATACAGAAAGAGGAAACAGGATAAATTAATTCACTGCAAGTGTTTATGAATTATACATACATGAATGTGAGAATGCAAGTTCACTTTTATTTTAAGATAAACTATACGGCTGCTTGAGATCTCAATGATCCTTTTAAGATTATGATCAAAAATATATATTTTTTTTAATAGAATAAGGTTAAGGAACAATTTAGCCTCAACATGATTAAAAGAAAATCTTCAGATTTGTGAAGGTATCCTGCCATGAGATTGTATGATTGTAAAATACTTCAAAGATTCAATCAAAGTTAACTTTTTGATTTCATATGCAAATCGTAGTTGTTGGATGATGGTGGTGGTGGTGGTGGTGGGGGGGGGGGGGGGGGCGGGGGGGGGGGGGGAGGTGGTTGAGGGAAGGGATGCTTTCAAAAAGAAAGAGACGGGTGTGAAAGAGAAAAATGAATAAAGATAAATATAAAGATAAAGGAAATTCCATCCATGTTCATATTTCTACATAGTAGATGGGTTCTTAAGTCTGCATGCTATGGATATATATACCCTTCATTATTTTAAGATAAAGTTTGTAGAGACTAGACACAAGAGAAAAATAGGGGGGGGGGGGTTCTTTTCTCGTCTCATAAAAGCCAGGCTATTTAGACGCTAGATGAATGGAAAAAACAAGGAATAGATAACAGAATCTGCAGCATAGCAACCAGCGTTATATGTCTTCCACATGCAAATACTGCAGTTTGCCTATTTCCGAGCATTGCACTGATAAACGCACCTTTAGCAGGCCTTTTGATAAATTTTTTATGATCTCTGTCGCACCTAGGTATAAATTTAAACTGGTTGCCTGGCAACTACTGCCAATTAAGATCAGATATGCATACCTATATAGTTGTAATGAGTTTACTTGGAATAAATATTGATAAAGAGTCTAACCCTTTGTCACAGATTCGACAGGTATATTGTTATTTTGATATATTTGATTACTATATAGGTAATATTAAAGTTAATAATCTTGAGCTCTGGTATGGGCGACGTATGTCGAGAGAACATGGCTAGAATTTATTCTGGATTGTTCATCCTGTAGTAGAAATCATCTTCAATAAAAACCACAAGTCTTATTTGCACATAGTGATCTGTGTTAAGCACATGGTGTTGGGCCTACCTACCTTGATTTCCTTATCTTTCTATGCTCATAACTCATCCCCTACCCAAATTGTTTGGCACATGTCATTTATTTGTAATCTTGAACATTCAGTGCAAGTTTTGTTGGATTCTGTGAGAATTTATTTTCAATCATTACCAGAACTCAAGCTTATCTTAAACTCAATATAGTTTATAATGTGATATTCGTAAATGTAACATAATATTGTGTACTATGGATTAACGGGGGACTCTTTGATTATATGGGGGGGGGGGGGGGGGGGCTGGTAAACTATAATATACAGCAAGATGCAAAAGACTCTATCTGAAAAGATATTTAAATAGATAATTATCCTTCACTCCTTTGGAATGAAGGTTTTGTTTTCATTTTCCCCTAATAGCTAGTTTCATCAGTTTTTTTAATCTCTTTTGATGCTCTGATTCATTTCGCAAATGGATACAAGTCTAGCCTTTCAAGTGGTTTATGTTCATTTAGCCTTTCTACATGTATGTAGAAATATATATCTACAAAAAGTTATTTTGTGTAAATATTCTAAAAATAAATTTAGAGGGCATAATACATATTGAAAATAGTATAGTATTAATGACTGCTTTAAACAACTATTTCTCGAATATTAAAGCAGTCATTAATAATTTTATATGCCCAAAAAAAATAGACTAAAAAATAAAAAATAAAAAATAAAAAAACTTTTGTCGAAGATGGGATTCGATCTCTTGCGTACAAAAGGTGATGTAACTAAAATCAGCGCCTTAAACCGCTCGGCCATCGCGCTCTGTCACCATATCTAGCAGTTTTCTCTAATATATACATTAAAATGGATTGAAAACGGCTTCGCATGGTGGATGCTTCGCCGCTGCTCCATTAAACGGGCCCTTCTTTTACTTTTGCAATGCATATTGGCACAAACTTAAATCAAGATCTATCGGCAGATGTTGTTTTTTTGTTTTTGGAAGTTTATTTTCGTCTTCATGTCAACAATGCAATCCAACTCTCTCTTTCCCCTCTATCTTACCCTTCTCTCCCCCTCTCCCCCTCTCCCTATCTGTCTAGACCTTGATTCAACAGTATTTGCCATATTAGTTAATTGGTAATTGATACTTATGTATTAAGATTAGATGTCTATTAATATAAGTGTGGTATTAATGAAGGAAACATGACGTGGCTCAACATTATCAGGCATCCGAGACCTAAAAAAAATCGGGGTCTGGAAAAAAAAATCAGGATTTCTGCCTTGGGCTCAATGCATATACACTAAAAAATCCAGTCCGGACCCTTAACGAAAAAAAAGAAGAGCCCTGAATATGGTTTTAATTACCATAAATGAAAAGAATGTGGTTTTATTTGAATGAATACTTTGTACACAAAGCCACCTATGGCCTTTATGAGAGCCACGTTCACGTACGTTGGCATGCCAAATTGTCAACTGCATGTTAATTGGGTCAATAAATTTTTAATGGAGCAAATCTGTGACTAATTTAATTAATGATTCATGAAATTAGGTTTGTTGTAAACAAGTCACCATAGGAATTTAGAGATGTCTGTCTGGCACTACTTCTGATGCTATTAATGTCATACTATATAGGAGCTAGGGTGTATTTAACATTTTACAATCTATATTATGAACCCACGAATCCGTACAGTTATATATATGACGGATTTGATGTTAATAACGCAGATGATTTGAATGTAATGCCATTTGGCAGATAATTGCATTTATCTAATGCAAGGAAATACAAAAGAGTGGGGATGTAGAAACCATTGGATTTTATTTGAAAAGAAGCCAGATCAGCTCATGTAAATCAGTTATTCATATGAGATTATAAATCCCTTGTGTATTTTCATGTCGTCTTGAATCATATTAATTTCTTATTAAACCATCCTTCATGTGTGCATAAAGCAAAGCAGTAATATAAAGTAGCTTTAATAGCATAATGTATCGGCACTACAAGATGTGTCTATATTAGGCATAATGCATGTGGTTGGTCATTTTTTTGAGTCAATTCAACCGTGATTGTAATCTGACATATCTGCATGATATTCAACAGCTCTCAAGGTAGCACCAAGCTTAATCTGGGTAGAGGCTTCCAAGTCTGAATGATACAGTTCTACATGTACATGTATCCCATGAAATTATTGAGTTTCAACAATTTTGAATTTCCCTAAAGCTAGCTAAAGCCCTGGTCACATATGCCATAATGAACTGCTACGAACCCTGTATGAACGATTTTCAGATCATGTAAATTCGGGAAGACCATGGAAAAACAGGGAGAATGCATCGTTTGTACAAATCTTTGTGACCGTATCTTTAGGAGTATGAACTACCAAAAAGTATTATGCTATGTGATCAACTGGTACAAGATAACCATGGCATTTCTACCATTACACTTGTCTGGTTACGAGGCACATTCCTCACGTAAATAACTTTTATTCATCTAAAATAAATATCCCAAACTAACCAACTAAAATGTTTGTTACTTTGCTGTCTAGTGGAGAGAGTGGAGCTGGAAAGACCGTCGCAGCCAAGTATATCATGGCGTACATCGCTAAGGTGTCCGGGGGCGGAGCTACTGTTCAGCATGTCAAAGAAGTCATTATCCAATCAAATCCGCTCTTAGAAGCCTTCGGTAACGCCAAGACAGTGAGGAACAACAATTCAAGTAGATTTGTGAGTATTGACTTTTTATTTTTACAACAAAGCCTTAAATTTAAAATTCTGTGATTGTATACATACATGTAAGGTATGTATTATCAGCTAAGATGTTAGCTGTGGAGAAAGAGAAAGGCATTTTATTTATGTGACAATATGAGATTTAATGTTAATATGGCTCTTAAATAGCGATGATATATGTGTTTGTTGGAGTAACTCTTGCACCATTACTTCTTTGTGATCTTTACAGGAAGGAAAGAAAGGTTTTTAAGAGCTATTGTCATGAGTCTTTTGAATCTTATTTTCATGATCATGTGTGCATTGTACATGTATGGTATTGCAAAAATAGTTTTAATAAATGAGTCCCTTAAATCGAGAAATCCTCTCCTTCCCCAAAGAAAATGAGCCTAATTCCCCACTTATGTCATTATTACGTGTAAATTTATGATATAATTTCATGATGATTTATGCAAGTATTATTAGCTAATTAGTAATATGAATTAGTTTTGGATATTAAAAGAATGCCAAAGCAATTTATATGAAACAAAAAGTTCTCAGACAGAATCAAGAGTGTATGATTAAAATTTGATACAGAGTGAAAGTGATACATCATTCACATATTATTGCTACATTTTTAAGATTAATTGTATATACATGTACTAGACTCTTTGTCTGTGATTTCCAGTTCCAGTGAAACCAAATTGACATCTATTGATAGCATTGAAAAGATGATCGATCGGACCTATATGTGTCAACATATATGTAATATACATGTAATTTACTTGTAGCACTTCACATAATTATAGCTGTGTTCAGAGGGTGTAAAAAGAAAATGATGTAATAAAAATGATGTGAATGGTTATAAAAAGAGACAATAAATATATTCTCTGACGGACAACTTTCAAGCTTCTTGGGTACCAATCACCATTAAAATATTAAATTGTTACTCAAGATTGTATTTATTTACACTTGCATTTAGTCTCTTTACAGAAGTAATTTATACGGTCAAACCTATCTATAGCGACCACCCAAAGAAAAACATTTTTACTCACGGTACAATGCCAGTGCTCTTCCGGGCACGGGTGAGCATCGGCCGGCACAGTGCCAGGTGAAGGGGCATAAATCGGCACTGAGAAAAGAAATTTATTTAAAAAAATGACAGCCGTGTATACAAGTACGAGAAATCTTACTCGAGTAGTTGTCAACAGTGCAAGTACTCGTCCCAGCCTTGGTTCATTGTTACATCATATTCTTACATTGACTCTTGTTTTATCTTTGACATTAAAAAGAGCTGGAGCCGATAGATTCTCACTATCTTAGTAGTGATAATTATCACTATTTTAATATATACCGTAAATCTCTGTGTATAAGGCGCACTTTTTTGGCGCCAACAAATTTTGAAAATCGGGGGTGCGTCTTATACACAGATACATTAAAAAAAAAGTTTTTTTTTTTTTTTTTTTTTTTTTTTCCCTTCCCGATTTCGATTTATGGCGCTATGCCTGGCAATGTCTCCCAGCTCAGTAATCAGTGTGTTGACTCACCACTCGGAAACTACAACAACACTCAAATTTGTCTGTCATCTTGGTTTGAAAGTAATCTTTCTAATAGATCTCAAAATGTAGTTTTTAATAATTCCTCAATTTTTTTTCTATAACAAATGGTGTACCACAAGGTTCTATCCTAAGTACTCTATTGTCAGAAATTTAGAGGATTCTATTCATATCATGCATGACTATTGATGTTTGGCATAGAACACAGTGCTTCTGCTAGCTGATGTGATGAGGCTGGTGTGGGACACTTGGTAGCCTTAAGAGTCTGGACCTGTTTTTAATTTACATTAATGATCTTACACACATTCTTCTACAACGACATTGTTACTATTATTTGGTGGGTTTTCGGCAACAAAACAATAACAACAAAACAACAAAAAACTATTTTTTTTTTTTTTTTTTTTCTGCCCTCAAAATAGGGGTGCGCCTTATACACAGGTGCGCCTTATACACGGAGATTTACGGTATTTCCATGAAAATTACATAGAGTTTGAATTCAGCAGAGCTTGGAGTGAGCCAAGATACAGATGGAGCTCCATCTAGCCATTCATTCATTTGATGGAGCCATGATGCGGTATCTAACAGATTCTTACCATCGTAAACGATGTCTTTGAACTTCAGGGGAATGTAGAGTTCACTATGACTGGAGTTGTCGATGAGGGCATGGTATCTATAAAATGATTCTCACTATCTCATTTACTCTTTCTTTATATCCAGGGGAAGTATGTAGAGATCCAGTTCACCAGAGCAGGAGCCCCCGATGGAGGGAAGATAACAAACTTCTTGCTGGAGAAGTCCAGAGTGGTCAGTCAAAACACTGATGAAAGGAACTTTCATATCTTCTATCAGCTCCTGTGTGGGGCCAACCATCAACAAAAAGGTGAGATCTGTATGGATTTTATGGGTGCTCCAACATTTGCTCAGGTAACGATTGCTCTGGGCTTTATTTCATCAAATATATTCTAAAGTTAAAGAAGCTAGGTGAAGAAATTTCACATAATCACTAAAAATGGGCAAATTATGCATGTCCGGATAGCGTAGACCAATTTGAACACACACATTCTGCTCTAAAGTCTTGTAAATATAAATGAAACGCGGTAAGAAGCTTTTTCCAAGAACCTCCTCAAACTTCTATTCCTGGCTTGAACAGTTTGTTCGCGCAGTAGGCCGATTATGACGCCACTGGTTGGGCACGATCGCAATTCTAGGCCTCAAGCTCGCCTCTCGCACAGCTCGCGTGCGGTATTTTGCATAGGCCTATACGTATACATTATCCAGACTTTGCATGCTTCATATCCTGACCAGAAAGTGGAATAACAATCTCTAGAAATCATGTAATTACATATAATATTAAGCAAATTTAGGTTATATAATACTAGGGGTGAATCGTGCAATTTGATTTGTCCAAATACCCTTCCGTTCTGTGTAATTTGCCGAGATGTTTTGCATTTGTTCGGTCATCATGCCTTGCCCTTGGCGTGATCGGAGACCATATGAGTGAATCGCGAGCTTCCCTTTGCATGTTTATGTCATGCAGCTGCAGTTCTATTTATGAATGGTGCATATTTGTAATTGATTTTCGCCAAATATAACCTCACATCTGATCGTCTTTGTTTTGTTATCCGTGAAATTTGCTAAAGGGCCCTATATATATACACATCCCGACAAATTCAAAAATGTCTCGCCCAGTCACCCCAGTGACAAGGTGCATGACAGATCGATCGCCAGTTGAGCGGGGCCGGGGGAGCTGAGCGGCAGCTGGCAGCTCAGCCAGCTCGCGCTGATATATCACTGGACTTGCACCAGCATCGACGCCGCGTCTTCTCCGAATTGTTCTCTTTTTTCCATCTCTCCTACACCCCCATCTTCATCATCATCGTCACTATCAGTACCACTGTCACTAGTTGTGGAGCTGTGCTCATCAACTTCGAATTCTAAATCGAGTAAAACCTCTTCTTCGAGCTCGGACATTTTGATCAGATATTTAGCGTTCGAGTGGCGTTTGTATTAGCCTATAATCTAGGCGGAGTGCCGAGCTTTTTTCTTTGCTGCTAGACTAACCTTAAGCAGAACGTCTGATACGGCGAGACTACGAACCGTGAGCCGCGCACCGCCTATACTCACTGGTCTAGCTTTAGTCGTTGTTTTTTTATTATCGACCTTGAATCCGTGGCAGTTTTTCGTACGAAAACTGCCACGGATTCATGGTCGATAATAAAAAAGCAACGACTAAAGCTAGACCAGTGAGTATAGGCGGTGAGCCGCTTCGCGACTCACGGTTCGTAGTCTCGCCGTATCAGACGTTCTGCTTAGGGTTAGTCTAGCAGCAAAGAAAAAAGCTCGGCACTCCGCCTAGATTATAGGCTACGTTTGTATACGTATAATGCATGCAGGCGAGAGTTGTGTGAGAGCTCTTGGGAGCACTCTCGCGCTCATGTGCCCAACCTCCTACGTCACAAATCGTACGTCACAATAGCGGGCCGATCGAGGGCGGAATAATCGGGTAGTAATTTCACCACTTTTAATAGCAGATAAGTCAATTCTATAACAATTTTTGATAACTAAATATGAACCATTAGAAAGATTGTAACATTAACTTTGCAATGATACCAACATTATTAAGGTTAAAAGCCTTTTGAAACCTTCGCTCAGCTTCTTTAAGGATCATGGGGGAGGGGTGGGGTGGGCAAGATGTTGCATTAAAAGCTGTATCTCATTTCCCTGATAATACCCCTACCATTTATAAATGCTTGTGAACTGAAGTTGTAGACTGGGTTTCCCTTATTTCTAAAAGATTCCAAACAAACTTGCTTCATAGACTTGTTTTCCGTGAAGCGTGACAATATCATACTTTTTGTATGTATTAATAGCATTATGCTCTGGTATAGTTTAGTAAGTAATGATTTGATTGTGGTGGTGGTTATTTTATCTGACTGCTAAGAAAGCATAAATGCTTGTTAGTAAGCAACTAGATCGCTGACAGCTTTAGGTCCTCTCTGAGGGACCTAGTAATGAGGATTAATGCCTTACCAAAGGGCACTAGGGCATCCACTTGTATCGACCCGGGTCACCCGATTACGAGACCACTGCTCTACCGACTGAGCTATCGTGCCTCCATTTAACATTGTTATAAATTTACCATTTATCCTCTCAAAAGCAACATTGCATAGTAATTTCAGTTTCAGCGAAAGTCGTTAAATGACAAATTATATGCATGATGGTTAGTTTCTACTGATTGCAATGTATCACTTACTCTTGCTCTTGAAACAAGCCCCATCCCATTGCATAAATATTCATTTCCTAAGAAATCTCACATCCATAAAAGCAGGATCTAAAATATATATTTTCTAACTTTCTATTGCTTTCTTGTGCTTAAATGAAGAACAATTTCACTTTACTGTAATGCCAACCCCAGCGCACAAACATTCTTTACCATTGAAGCTGCATTTTTTTAAAATAAATAAAATGATTAGTTATGTATTTCTTTTATGTTTTAATTGAAAGGTTAATGAAACATTGTATGTAAAAATGCATATATATATATATATATATATATATATATATATATACATGTATGATTTAGCACAATAAATATGTGATGAACGTACATGTAAGGATGATGTGATGCAATGTATTCTTTCATATCAGTTTGTGAGAAAATTTGTTTATTTGTTTATTTCTTGATTTTATTCATTACCTAAGCCAACTTTTCATATTCAGAGTTGTTATGAGTCAGCTATCTGGAAACCATTATCTATCTATTGCACCACAACAAAACTCAGCATTTCCATCTACATTCAGTTTTGGGTGGAAATATATGATGCACGTAGATGAAGGAAATACATTTTTTCTTTGTTAAAAGGAAAGTGAAATTAATTTACATTTTTTTCCTTATATGTTTGTAATATGAGACATTCTTGTGGTCAAAGCAATCGGATGAGAAGTGAAAGTGGTTCACTTTCAGTTGATTTTCAGTCTTTTTTTCTAAAGTGATGCAAAATATACTTGATCATTTGCAATGGCTTTTACATAAATCGCTCTTGTTCTTTCTCTTTTTCCCTTTTGATTGAAAAAAAATATATATTCACGTTACACATTTTTTTCTCCATTCTGCCATTCTTTCCTTCTACCATTTGATAATGGTCAGCTATTATTTCTCTTTGGCTGTTTTAGTATTTTCCCAAATTTTTCATGATATTTTTTGTTATTTTTTTAAAATCTTAAGTCCTGCTTTTGTCTATATGTATACTAAGTAGCACACATGTGCACAATTATTGATTTAACACCTACATAAAATCACTGAAATTGTTTTTAAATAGTTCAGTTTTACATGTACAGCGTATAATATACAAGAGATCTCGTTCTCAGTAATTTCTTTAATTATATAGAATGTCTGTATGCGTACAAAGTGTATTTGTAAAGTATTAACACTTCCGAAAAGCTTGTTCTGTTACATGTATCACCTCTCTGTTTCTTTAAATAGTGAATTTGTTTGCGATATCTATTCAAACATACGTTGCTGTTATTTACAGTATTAATAAATGGTCATACGGAACAAGTAAATGTCATTTTCACTGAACTACTTATAGAAGTAGACTTTGCTTTACTATTCCAATTCACAGACTTTAAAAAAAAAACTAATTTCACTATTTCTTCTCTGAATTAATTTTTTTCTGTTTTCCTTTAGAAAAACTTAATGGTAATTATGTTTTCTTAATTTTTTTTTAGAGAATCTTGGTCTGACAACACCAGACTACTACTTCTACCTGAACCAGAGTGGATCATACAAAGTAGATGGGTTAGACGATGTTAAAGAATACAAGGATACTCTGGTATGTATTTAGAACACTTGATTATGATGATACATGATGATGATGATGATTGACTCAATGTCAATGACTTGAGTGAATCATGTTATACACTCAAACTTACTTTAGTGAGCACCTGTCTACAAAGACCACATTTTTGGTTTCCCTTGAAAATGGTTTTTCATTGAAACATGTACTGAAGGAACTTGTAAATAAAGACCACCTGCCTATAAAGACCACCTGCCTATAAAGACCACCTGCCTATAAAGACCGCTTTTCTTGTCTTCCTTGGGTGGTCTTTATAAGTTTATAGACAGATTTCACTGTACATCCTAAATCCTTAAAAGGTAAATGGCTTACATTGGTTCTGTACAGGAGTACAATAATACTCTAGAATATAGGAGTGGGATTGACACGTTTTTATCAATTTACGTGTTTTATTTGAAGGTATCTTATGGTTGCCAGAGTTTTAAATCAAGTTTGTTAAACATCATTGAAGGATATATTTTATAATATCATAAGAGATTGCCATAAGTTGAATGAGAAGACAAATGTTAGGAATTTGGCACTGTTATGAAGATGTGTGACTTGTGCTTCAGCTGTTTTGCAAGAACAATTAATCATCTTCTTAATTTAAATAGTATATGTCCACTTACCTTCCCCTTCAGACTTTGAAATAGACGCACATAGTCCCTGTCATTTTATATCCTGGATACACACTTGAGTGATATGAATGATGGTGAAGAGTGGATGAATGATAATGATGATCATATCGTTTGGGTTTTTATTTTGTGTGGTATGAGACTGAATTATCATTGACTTTATAACCACAGTCTCATTTTCTTTGCAGCATTGGTCATTCACTGTTTAATAAATATTCTCAGATCCATTCTTCAAGTGTGTATGCCTTGTTTTAGATTGATGAGATGGGTCAAAGTGTGAATTTGAAGAGGGAAAAACAACTCTCTACATTGTTCAATACCCAGTCTACGTGTACATAAGTGAAATGATGTGTATCATGTATGTGTACAAAAGAAACTGCATTTATTATACATATTCCTTTGATACAGTATTACAGTGAGAATTAAAATGAGAATATGAAGAGGGAACGACAACTCTCTACATTGCGCAATACCCAGTATACATGAACATAGGTGAAATTATGTGTCTCATGAATATGTACAAAAGAAATTGCATACAGTATACACTATACCTACATGTATTGGTACAAGTATTTATGCCAGAACAAACATTATTATTTGTTCAATCCTGATTTGGCATGGTTAGGGATATCTATTTTTCCTCAAAGTTTTCACACGTACTGCAAAACCTGATATTACATGTACAACCACATGGGTAGGACACGGTACATGCACCTCCTGTATTTGAAATTACCCCTTTGAGGGTTGGCATGTGTATGTCACTGTATTGTGGTGATGATAAGCTAAACACAATTGGAAAATTTAATCCTTTGATCTATCATTTTTGGCAGTGACTTTAAAAGCTCCCTTTGATATTTGAGTATGGATTTATGCTCATGTAGGTTTTCCTGAATTGCATATGAATCATGCTGTTTCAGATCAAAATAGTGACAAAATAGTGACATAAAGGGGGGAGGGGTCAAGGTCAAGAGGCAGTTCATAATTTCATATATTTTTTCTAATAACAATTATAGTAAAAATATCATAAAACATTCTTGAACTTAATGAAAGGTTAATTGTCCTGAACATTTAATAATTTTAGTTTTTGCAACGTAGTAGTTTATAGAATTTCATCATGAAGTTTAAAATGAACTATGTGGTGTCTGTAAAGGCCTACAAATCCTTCAGCAATATATTGCAGATCCAGAGTAAATGTATTTATTTAAATAATTTAAGATTTTAATACAGATTGATGATATCAGTCTACAGGAAAATCTTTCAGGTCTCTGACTAAATGCTTAAATCTCTCCGAAAGGTAGACGGTAGTTGGTTCCCAAGTGCAGGAGGTTATAATTCTCTAACACCAGACTTGGTGGAAATACCATTAATGGGTGTACGAGTCTTGCAAACAGCAAACCTGTAGTCCCATCAAGATCATTTATTGGGTAAACACCCAGATGGTGTTGAATTCCCCATGAAAGCCCATACTATTGTGTCTTCAAACCTACATTTTGTACATCAGTCCAGATTAAATGGGTTTGTATTTTTATTTTTATTCTTCTTCTTCAGAATGCCATGTCTGTGATTGGAATATCTGAGGATGATCAAGAGAATGTTCTCTCCTGCGTGGCTGGCATTCTCCATCTCGGAAACATTGTGTTTGTAGAGAAGGACAACTATGCTGTCATACATGATGATGAGTGTAAGTAGACTATTGAGATGTTGAACAAAATCTTATTTGTTGAAGAGTAATCAAATAAAGAGAAAATTATTAGTGAAAATATGCACCATGAAATACAGAATTCATTAGATCGATGTTGGCTAATATTCTGTGGATACATGTGCCGTGAATACATGTGCCAGTGATTTTCCTGAGGGATTGAACTTTGACTTAGGGGGCAGAGCCTAATCTTGTTCGTCCAATACATGTACATCAAGATATAAACAATATGGTCAGTGCTACAGCTATTTCAATGTTAAACACCTAAAATGGCCTGTTCTTGTACATGTACATGCCATTCTCCCTCTAGGTGCAATTAGGGTTTATTTTATCCTTATTGCAACTACAGTCAAACCTGCTTTAGTGACCACCTGACTACAAAGACCACATTTTTTTGTGTCCCTTGAAAATGTTTTTTTTTCATTGAAACATGTATATACTAAAGAAACCTGTCTACAAAGACCACTTTTTGTGTTTTCCTTGGACGGTCGCTATAGACAAGTTTGACTCTATTGTCATATTTCTTTGTGAACAGTTCTTGATTTCCCGTCCTACCTTCTTGGACTGGACAAGGAAGCGCTACGTAAGAAGCTGATCAGCCGTCGTATGGACAGTAAATGGGGCGGGAAGGCAGAGCATATAGAGGTCACACTTAACACAGAGCAAGCAGCTCATACCAGAGATGCTCTAGCTAAGGCCGTCCATTCAAGACTCTTTGACTTCCTTGTTAGTGTGAGTATGACCTTTGAACTTCCTCGTTAATGTGAGTATGACCTTTGATCCCTGGTCAGGTTTAGAAAAGGGAGATACATGTTCCTTTGGTTCTGAAGTAGGGCTAGTAGTAGTAAAGGATTGCTACATGGAATTGAAGCAAACATTCTTAATGGTTTTGCCTCATGGAATGACAGCTTAAGTCTTCAACAAATTTAAATTTACCTTTTATGATATGATATGTAAATTATGATTTGAATTTTATTAATACATTCCTCTCACCACACAACATAGCAATATACGGGTGTATTCTGACTTGTGGATGTCTCTCTCCTGAAACTCTGTCGATGAACTTTTAAAATCGCTAATAATGTAAGATAGCATTTCATACTTGAGTTGTTGCTATGTCAGGCAGGAATCAAGGAAAGTTTTGAGCCATGAAGAGCACCATTATGAAAGAAACCCGTGTTTGAATACATTTGGACACAACTTTACAGATATTTAAAGGGGAAAAAATAGTTCAGAAGCTGGCAAAGCTTATGGGGTGTAGAACTATTAAAGTCCATGGGGAAAACATATGAATACAAGTGCTTGTATGCTTGACCTTGACCTTGACCTTGTACTAGTATTGTTGCATGTAGGTTTCCATGGTAACTGATTATTGACTCCCTTTTTTAACTCCTTCATATTCCTTTCAATCTCAGTCCATCAATGGTGCCATGCAGAAGCAGAAGGTAGAGATCACGATAGGAGTCCTGGATATCTATGGCTTTGAGATCTTTCAGCAGAATGGCTTTGAACAGTTCTGCATTAACTTTGTGAACGAGAAGCTTCAGCAGATCTTTATAGAACTCACACTCAAAGCTGAGCAGGTGAGTGAAACAGGATCACAGATAGTTTTTTTTTCTTCTCAAAAATCAACAAAAGGGCATTTTTGATACCCTACGATGTATTAATGCGCACAAACATGCTCAAATTATGTTAGAGAAACATGATCACAGATAGTTTTTTTCTTCTCAAAAATCAACAAAAGGGCATTTTTGATACCCTATAATGTATTAATGTGCACAAACATGCTCAAATAAGATACATGAAATGTGTTGTAGAGGTGTTGTGGTCAAGTGGATATGTCACCGGACTGGTGGATCACAAGGTCGGGGGTTCGAGTCCCGCCGCGGCACTGATGTCCTTTGGCAAGACATTGATCTACATTTGCCACACTCAACCCAGGTGATGTAAATGGGTACCTGGTAGGATTATTTCTTCAATTGCACTGTGTGCTGAAAATAGCTGCCGGAGCTAAAGCTAGGGTAATAATTTCCAAAGCTCTTTAGAAGCGCATAGGGACATTTTATATAATGGGATATGTGCTATACAAGAACTGAATATTATTATTATTGTAAGAGTTAAAATTAGACTCAATCCATACTTGTATTTGTTACAAGTACTATTTGTTTCTCTAGTCTCTTCTCTCTGTACATATTCATTTCACATCATGTGCTTATCACTTACATATTAAGTTATTCAATTACTCAACCCACACTATGAACATGACTGACAAAGAAAGCGGACAAAATATACAGTTCCTCAGGTAGACAAAGGAACATCCCTTCACTGCTATTATGTAAAAATGTGTAGAACAGGTGTCACATGCACATTCACCATTTTACATACTAGCAGTGAAGGGATGTTCCTTTGTCTACCTGAGGAACTGTATATTTTGTCCGCTTTCTTTGTCCGTTATGTTCATAGTGCCAATGCCTTCCTCCATTCATCTCCTCTACAAACCAAGTCTTCCATCTCACCTCGTATGTTTCTTTGTTCTCTTCTCATCTTTATTCATGAATCTTGTGTGAATGCTTTAGGTATTTCCACTTCTTAATTATCATTGGTTCTCTTCTCCTTTTCCTTTTGAATATTCAGTCATACTCCCAAATCCTATCTTGCTATTGGTTTATGATGTATTTCATTTGAATATACTTTGCTTAAAAATGTACAGCATGAGGCTGCATAGGAGGCTATAATAAAACACATGCAGACCTGCACTAGACATGATCTGAGTTAGTTGGGTTGATTTAGGGCTCTGCTACTTTTATGTTAGAGATTTAGGAGAAAGGATTTAACTGAGTTTGGCAGTGGTTTTGTGGATGATTGGTGGTTTGAATTTATATTGGTGAGAAGTTATTTTCTATTTACATTATTAATGTTCACATTTCAATAGGTGATGCTGATGCACGAGGCTCTTGAATATGTATGACTCATGCAGGTTTATTGAGTGGATTTGTGATTGTGTGAAGGACATATTATGGAACTCAATATGAAGTGTCTAATTTCATCTGAGGATGTGTCTATAAACTACATTGGACCCTATGTAAGAGATTGGGGTGTGGTCAGAGGTCAATGTGCATTAACATTGACTCTCTAGCTTTGCTGGAGTGGGTGTGGTGGGGCTCTACAAGTTCGTTTTTATTTTGATATTGGCCATTTTGCTTTCTGAAGGCTTTGTGTGAATTGTTGCAAGATTCACAATAAGATAGTAGTTTCATTAAGACACCTTAAAATTGAAACAACATAAAATACACTTGTTTTTGTAATGTAATTCAGAAAAAAAAGTGAAAGAAGGAACAAAGAAAGGAAAGGGAGAAGAGCTTTATCATGAGAAATAGTGCCTTCCTAACAGATATTATTTGTTTGTTCTAATTTGATTTCAGGAAGAGTATGTAGCAGAAGGTATCAAGTGGAAGAAGATTGATTACTTCAACAACAAGATTGTGTGTGATCTCATTGAGAGCAAGGTATGGTATAGACACTATGAACATGACAGACACAGAAAACGGACAAAATATACAGTTCCTCATTCTACCCTCAACAATTGCTATGGTAGACAAAGGAACATCCCTTCACTGCTATTATGTAAAAATGTGTAGAACAGGTGTCACATGCATATTCACCTGTTCTACACATTTTTACATAATAGCAGTGAAGGGATGTTCCTTTGTCTACCATAGCAATTGTTGAGGGTAGAATGAGGCACTGTATATTTTGTCAGCTTTCTTTGTCCGTCATGTTCATAGTGAGAGATATTGTATTTTTCCATCTTTTTATTAGACCGAAGTTAATTGTAAAGTTATGAAAGTGGTTATGAATTGAATTCAGTTAACACATTGCGAGTAAGAGCTGGGTGGATCCTATAGCGAGTGTACGACAATAAAAGAATTTGGCTGTTAAAATGGTGAAATTATCTCATACTATTCCAGAACATACTTGCAAATTTCAGAAATTTTATCTGAGGGAAAAAAATGGAAATGTGAGGGAACTTCTCTTACAATGTATTAGTTGTGAATAAGTTGCTGTAGCTTTTAAAGTGAATTGAAAATTTATATCTCCCCCCCCCCCCCCCCAAAAAAAAAAAAATTTACTCATTATTTGGCTGTGATTTACCAAGTGAACAAAGATGAGACTGCCACAGTAGAACATGTCGTACATACAGAGTACATTTATGACATACTCCAAACAATGCGGCATTCAAAGATTGCTGTTCATGTCAAAGAAAGCATTAAACACTATAATAGCAAGTGGGAACAAACTAGATGTGCATGAGGACAGGTAATAGAAAATGATGAATAGTTTATAGATTTTGCATAATGATAGTTTGGATAAACTTTTCTATCCAGGATTGATTTACTGACTTGAATCTTTGATCTTCCAACCCAAGGTACCTCCCGGGGTCATGTGTATCCTTGACGACGTGTGTGCGACCATGCATGCAGTGAGCGAGGGTGCCGATGAAAAGCTTCTTCAGAAGATGAACAGTGCCGTGGGAACCCATCAGCACTACGGCGTGTTGAGTGGAGGATTCATTGTACATCACTACGCTGGACAGGTCAGAAATTTAAATTCAAAATTTGTTTGTAAAGTGAACATTTTCAGCCTGCGAGCTGCTTGTTTGATATGCTTTGCAATAAACCAAACCAATTCAATTTAATAAATTTAAGATTACCCCCACATACACCCCTGTAGTTTCGCTTCATGCTCTTGCTGCATATCAGTGGCATCTATTCATCAGTACATGTGAAGAGTTTAATTCCAAAAGGAGCTAAATCCATTTTTGTAACTTCAGAGAAAGAAGAAATAGTTTACCAGATTTTGTACAGGCGTCTATGGAAAAGTTATATTAGAAGGTGCATTTTTTCATTATTGCTCGCTCCCAAAATTTAGGTAAATAATTGTGTTGAAAGACGGGTACTAAAGTGAACAATGTTCTGATTTAGCTCCTTTTGGAATTAAACTCTTCACAGAACAAACATTTTATCATTAAGTATTTGGCGCCACTTTATCATTAAGCGTTTGGCATATCTTGTGTCTGGGAGGGTAAAATGAACTGAATCACTGTACACTGGGGTCTCTCCTCCTGATGTATTGATTGGGAATGTGAAGGTGTACCACTGCACTGGGGTTTCCCCCTATTCTTATAAGAATAGTGATGTGAGTTCTTAACATGCAAAGGTGATGACGCTCCTCTACACTGGACCCCCATTACAACTATCTTATCTCATCAATGGTGATCTGTCAGTTTATGACAGGTTCAGTGACCCAATCAAAATTTTATATCAAGTGTCTCTCCAAGCTTTTCGATCTTGAGCCATCTGTTTCAGCGTTTCATACCCTGTTGCTCCACATTCTGTGATTAAATCATCTAGAAAGCCTTTACGAGGTCTTCCCCTCTTCTTCTTTCCATGTATACGACCTTCTATGACTCTGAGCATCAAGCCCTCATCATGCCGCATCATGTGTCCAAGCCATTTCTGTTGTCTCTCTCTAATCGTTTGAATCAACACCCGCTTTTCTTGAGCTCGATGCAACACCTCTTCATTTGAAACTCGAATGAAATGCTAAATATATTACTCGTTGCAGATGTAGTATAGAAAATAATATCACTAGTGATATTCGTTTGTCTTGCAATGTATGGTCAACAAGAGATCTAAAAGATCACAACGTTTCGTGCGCCACTGCAACACCTCGTCAAGTGATAAAATCTAATGTAAGCAAGCGTGTTATTGATCGAACTAAATGACCATTGAATCAGCCCATAGAGTATAAAACATGCTTGCTTACATTAGATTTTATCACCCGACGAAGTGTTGCAGCGGCGCATGAAACGTGATCTTTTAGATCTCTTGTTGACCATACATTGCGAGACAAACGAATATCAATAGTGATATTATGTTCAATATCTTATCTTTTGTTGACATTATTTCCATGCAGGTACGGTATACAGTAGACGGATTCTGTGAAAGGAATCGTGATGTACTCTTCACTGATCTCATTGAACTTATGCAGTCGAGTGAGAAGTAAGTTCAAATATGCTGTCTCCTTTTCTTTAATTTCATTATGTCAGTCTACACAGCTTAACAACATTTTATACTTTCTGTTTATAACTCTTGGCTCACTCTCTCTCTCTCTCTCTCTTTCTCTCTTTTCTTCTCTGCTCTACCCACCTCCTCTACCTACCTTTGGTCTTCTTCTACTCTCTCGCTCTGTCGGCATCCTCATCGTACAAAACGAATATTGTGTAATCTACCAAACTAAACCTGCTATGAATGTATTTTACCATAACTATAACTGTCTATGATTATCACTTTCTTTTTATGCCTCCATTACGAAGTAGCCGGAGGCATTATGTTTTAGGGTTGTCCGTCCGTCCGCCCCGTTCTTGTGATCGCGTTATCTCAAGAACCGATTGATGGATTCCTGCCAAACTTAGGTCATGTATGTATCTTGCAAAGCCAATGAATTAGATTTAGTGGTATCAATTTTGGCTTAAGTTTTCGTAATAAGCTGTACTAACTGTGCTATGACATTATATTCATAATCTATTATGGCATGTACTGTATTTTCTTTTTCTCACAGCTCGTTCTTCATGACCCTATTTCCCGAGAAGGTCGCGGGTCAAGCCAAGTCAAGACCAAGTACAGCTAGCAGCAAAATCAAAGTAAGTATTACCAATATGGACTTCAATACTTGCTCATTCATAACAGTACTTACACCATTTTGTTCTTTTAGCAACGCGATAATTTGTCCATCTTGGCTCCAAGTAGTTTTTACTTCAGCATTTGCCCTTGTAAAGTTATTCAAGACTTGAGATGTCTGTTTGGTTGACACTTATACAAGGTTGAATCCAAGATATGTCTGTCCCTTTAATACATTGGGAGCTCTACTCACAACACAGGTCTCAAATGCATTGATGTGATGTTCTGATGATCATAGACAATGTCAGGTAGTAAACAGTAGCACATCCACATATTGCGATTAAATTAATGTAAAGCAATATTAAAGAACCATACATCTACTTAAATGATGTGACATAGACATTGCTATGTGCAACTTTCAAGTTGGATGCACATACTGTTAAAGTATAAGCAAAATATAAATGAACTGTTTTTCCTACGTGATCTGCAGCTAACTGTATTGTTGTTTATTCATCTTTATTCAAGAAAATACATATAATATAGTAATAAAGATGTTACATAAAACCCAGGACCGAGATTTGAGTTACATTGGATGCATCTCCTGCTATTTGGTAGACTCAGGCCAACAAGCTAGTAGACAAACTGATGCAATGTACACCTCATCCGCTGTATCAAACCAAACGATACAAAGATAATAATATGAATTTATAACACGCAAGTATCCAAAACTTTCGATCAAGGCGCGACAAAAATGAACACAAAACAGTTCAGCAGATAATTTTCTACATGTAACTAAACTTAAATCTTAGGTCACCAGGAATTCATATATAAACAGATACATAAACATAAAACAGTTCAACATATTATAGTGCTTTGGGAAATGAATTTTAAACATAAGATAAAAAGATATGCTGTCATTAGTAGTGCAACACAGAATCCTACTATGGGACCCTGTTGAGTATCCGATAATGTTGAAGGCATAAATGAATGGCCACGTTGAATCATTTTGCATCTCTCTTACACTGCCTGCCTCTCGCTGTGAGGGCCATGCATCGACTTGGTTTAAGATTGATGAGTCCTATGAGGGCATCATCGGGAAGGTTCCGTCTGCTGTGTGCATACCTGGGTAGGGTGGGTGGTTTTTCGTTTGCAACGATGACCTTTCATGGTGTTGCACATGCAGCGCATGGCTGGTTCACGAGCTTGACGTGGCATATAAAAATAAAAAAAATCGGCAAATCAAATTCTACCTAACACGAGTATAGAATCATATACTGTGACAACATACACACATGCATACACTGCTATGAGGAAAACAACAGAAGATATATATGTACTCAACAATAAAAAATCAGATACTTTCGATCAAGGCGCAACGAAAATGAATATGCAGATTACACAAAACAGTTCAACAGATAATATTTATTCATGTAATTAAACTTAAATCTTAGATAAACACAAATTCAAATATTGGATAAACAGATACATAAACATAAAACAGTTCAACATATTATAGTGCTTTGGGTAATGAAACTTAAACATCAGATAAATATATTTGCTTTCACCTGTGATTTAAATTGTTCTGTGGAGTCTAATTGTCTGAGATGAGAAGGAAGAGAGTTCCAGAGGATGAGCTTTGGCGAAGGCCCTCTCTCCATACCTAACCGTTCTCATCATTGGCACAACTAATGATGGGACAGTTTATAACATTGCAAAATAAAATCAATCCTGTTAGTGTGTATAATGATTAATGAAGCAAGTATAACAAGCAAAAAGTAAACTATAGGAAATTGAAAAATGTTTTTATTTTTTAAACATAATGTCCACTTTGCTAAATATGATTAAAAGTTCTCTCTTAAAAAAAAAAGAGATACATAAACGTGCACCATGCATTTTATATCAGAGAAGCAGCATGTACACTGTATATGGAATACTGGCCCCTAAGAAGACACTTGACCCATGCCAAGTTATAAAAAATCATAACAATGAATATGAAGGAGGCTAGAGCACGGTCCAGAGGCTACGGCCAAGAGGTCATAGTGGATGCTAAAAGAACTAAAAAAACTATCTGTGGGAAACACCATGGATAAACAACATTATCAAATAGAATGAAACGTAAGCTTACATAATAATGAAGGATGTTTGTGATGACGTAGTTCTAGGTTGATGGCAATGTTGTCAATGGCGACTATGATGACTAGACATGTAGATGTCGTAGATACATTGTAGATAGATAGATAAGTAGTCCAATTTATTTCATTCATCATAAAAAAATTAAAGATAAAATAGCATACAGTATCGCATACATATAAAGACAAAATAACATACATTACAAAGATAATCATACAATATAATATACATCATAAAGGTAATCTGGACAAAATATACGGAAAAGTGAGTATTTATGAAGAAGATGGCGAAGATGTCTGTAGATGAAGGTGTTGTGGAGAAGAAGACTGGAGATGATGAGAGGAAAGACTGTAGAAGCTCACGGATCAGACATTAGTAGTGCAATACCGGACCCTACTATGGGACCCTGTTGAGTATCCGATAATGCTGAAGGCATAAATGAATGGCGACATTGAATCGTTTCTCATCCCTCTTACATTGCCTGCCTTTCGCTGTGAGGGCCATGCATCTATGGGGTCGAAGATGGATGAGTTCTATGATTGCATCATCAGGGAGGTTTCGCCTACCCCATGCTGGGTGCATACACGGCTAGGGTGTGTGGTCCAACGTTTGCAACGCTGACCTTTCAGGGTGTTACACATGCAGCGCATGGCTGGTTCACGAGCTTGACGTGGCATATCAAAAAAATCTTCAAATCAAACTCTACATAACACCAGTATAGAATCATATACTGTGATAACATACACACATGCATACAATGCTATGAGGAAAAGTAGAGAATAAATATATGTACTTACCAATACAAATACAAAAAAGGGAACAAAGAGATCTCATGAGTTCAAGTTCAGCTTAGTTTAGTCCAATTGTATTCATTCTTCTCAAGCATCAAAAACATACATAGTAAGAGAAAAAACAAACTACAAAAAGTTTATAAAAACTTGTACAGGGTAGTTCACGATACATTCAATTCAATTCAATTCAGTTCGTTTATTAAACCACTTAAAATCAAAATCAATATACAAATCATGCATTGGTCCATATAAACAATAGCAATAACAAAATACAAAACGGTTGAAACACCATAGATAAACAACATTAACGGATGGCAAAATGAAACATGAGCTTACATATCAATGATGCATGTTTGTGATGACGATATTTACATATCGTCGGCCTTATGCCAAAAGGGCCTTAACCCGATTTTGGGGGTTATTGAGTTATTAATATCACCTTGTAGATTTCATCATTCTCTTTAAAATGATGTGCTTCACTTGTTGAAATTCGATTTATTTATGAAGATAATTATGAATTTCAAAAGGGCCTTAACGCGTATCTCATCTTTTTCCTTACGCCAAAAGGGCCTTAACCTCCACGGATGATCCATTTGCGTTAGGAGGGCCTTTCTGGCAAACCAAAGGTGTTGCGAAACAAGAAAATTTCCTTATGCCAAAAGGGCGCTAACTATGCGCTAGTACGCGCGCATAGTTACGCGCATAGTTACGCGTACGATAACGGCAGGTTAAGGCACTTTTGGCATAACGCCGCGTAGGTTACGCCCCTTTTGGCATAATGCCGAGTAGGTTACGGCCCTTCTGGCATAACATACGCTAACATACGCTACATTCAAGCCTTATGCCAAAAAGGCCCTAACATGTTTTTTGCACATAGCATGTACAATTTTGAATATTTTATAACAAATTTAACACATTTCATGTAAAACTTAATAACTTAACACATTTATCGAAATTGGCTTCAAAAGCAAAAAAACGACCACAAACTTTTGATTATTAGAGAGGCCAAAACCTTTAAACGCGATTATCTCGGAATGGCCAAAAGCAGTTAAGGCCCTTTTGGCATAAGGCCGACGATATACTGTTCAACAAATGATGGGAACAGTTAGTGTGTATAATGATTATTGAAGCAAGTATAAGTAGCAAAAAGTATATTGAAACATATGTATTTAAAAAAAAAAAGTTATGTCCACTTTGCTAAATACTTTACTAAAGACATATTTTTATCGAATATGATTAAAAGAACCAGCATGGAAAAAAAAAACTATCTGTGGGAAACACCATAGATAACAACATTACCGGATCGCAGAATGAAACGTGAGCTTACATAATAATGATGGATGTTTGTGATGACGTAGTTCTACGTTGATGGCAATGTTGGTAATGGCGACTATGATGACTGGATATGTAGATGTCTGTAGATGGCGAAGATGTCTGTAGATGAAGGTGTTGTTGAGAAGGAGAAGACTGGAGATGACGAGAGGAAAGACTGTAGAAGCTCACGGATCAGACATTAGTAGTGCAACACTCGATCCTACCAAGGGACCCTGTTGAGTATCCGATAATGCTGAAGGCATAAATGAATGGCTACGTTGAATCGTTTTGCATCCCTCTTGCATTGCCTCCCTCTCGCTGTGAGGCCATGCATCTGCTGGGTCGAGAATTAGAGAAGATAATATATGTACTCACCAATAAAAAAAGTCAGAAACTTTTGATCAAGGTGCGATAAAAACAAATATGCAGATTACACAAAACATTTCAACACGGTTTTAAATAGAACATTCCTGAAAACATACACACATTCAATTTGACTTATTGTTTTAAACTGAAATGAGAAAATTTCAATTTTTTCATTTAAGTTGTAAAAGCAGTAATAAATACACAACAATTACATAAATATTTTAAACATACAAAACACATGATGCTTCCTGGATTCGAGCAGTCATTTCTTTGTTCAACATGCAGTCTTTGGTGACGAGGCATCCAAGATACTTGGAAGAGTCCACTCTGGTATAAAGCATGACACCATAGAAATAGAAGTCAGCTTGAGTACCCATGGACCTTGTCTCAGTTTTCTCTCTATTGAAGCTCAGTCCCATTTCTTTGGCCATTTCCTTGTAGGCTGTTTGAAGTCTTTGGAGGTCATCAGCGTTGTCACTCACTGAAGATGGCGATATCATTGAATTGATTTATTGGAAATACAAAATGGAAATTCGTTGTTCACTGGTACAGGTGTTACAAACAATGTATATTATTATACAGATTATAAAACATAATAACAACATAACATCAATGGTGTTTCATCCAACAATACAATGTGATTTCTTGCCTAGGAATGGAGGAATACAATAAAATAACACACTGTCAATACTTGCCCTCGTTTTACCCTATTGTTGTAAATGTGAATCGAATCCGGCACAAATGAACGTCTGAAGCGTTCCCGCCTAGTGCGGTACTCGGCATACTGAGCTTCTCTCTGGAACATTAACTGAACCTCCCTCTCGGCTTTCAGTCTGCGGAGATCAAAAATGTTACCATCATATCGAAAATGCACCTTATTACGTCCACTGTGTCAAACCAAACTAGACAAAGAGACCTCCTGACTGTGTTTTACCTTTGATTTGTTTGTTTCTTTGTTTGGTAGACTCAGGCCAACAAGCTAGTAGACAAACTGATGCAATGTACACCTCATTACATCCGCTGTATCAAACCAAATGAGACAAAGAGACCTCAAGACTGGGAAGAAAAAAGGTGAGTGAAAATCCTTCCACTTAGAATATTTTAATTTAAAATCTCATGTTTGTGATGAAAGAAAAATTTAAAATTGTAAAGTTAAACATTATAGAACAATGTTTGTATCATGATAAACAATTACATAGAATCATAATTAGAACCATGATAAAAACCCTGTCTCAAGAATTCTTGTTATTTCAATGTTTATAAATTTGGTGATACAAATAGGGATTAACTTTATAGGGACCAAGAATGTTTCTATTATTTAAAAAAAAATGGTATCACTGTAAATATTTGCATTATTATAAATGACAGGGATTTTACGCAATATAATGACCCTTAATCTTTATGCAACTGTAGGATATATCACAAAGTTGGATACATAGGACTAAGTTACATTCTGAACTTGCGTCTCATATTGATATATTTTTGTGATATTCAGGGTATATCATCAAGTTGAATACCTGGGACTGAAGGAGAACATTAGGGTGAGGCGAGCTGGTTTTGCCTACAGGAGAGAATTTGACAAGTTTCTAAGACGGTATGTGGACAAACATTCTACTTCTACTTCTATTCTGCTACTTGTCAAAGCCTGTTCAGCATCTAGACAATAGAAATTTCATTATGGAAGAGGACAAAATATGTTTTGAATTATATATTGCCTACACTCATCACTAAAGTGCATGCCTTTAACTTGAAATCACAAATCAATATGTCACTCATCAACAGTTATATTTCTCACATTTCAGCAATGATTTTAATATCATGTGAATGCACCAAGATTTATATTTCATGGCACTTATATTTCATAATCCCCATCATCTGTAGCAAGAAAAATGTCATGTTAATTTACACTATTAATTTCATCATCATTATCGTTATCGTCATTGTCGTCACCATCGTCATCATCATCATCATTAGCATCATCATCATCATCATCATCATCATCATCATCATCATCATCATCATCATCATCATCTTCACTTTTCATCATTATTGTCATCTTCCTTTTTCTCTTTATTCTTTCTCATCACCATATGAACTAACTTTAAGTTTATTTATATGAATGGTCTGCATTCTATTTCATTATTCAGACTGAAGCAATAGCAATTTGCATTGAATAGTCCTTGTAATTATTGCCAATGGTAGCGATGAACCATTATTGTATTCAACAAATGATAAATATGTTGATTTAAATTCTTTTTCTTTTGATAGAATGGGGACTATTATTTTATTATGCTATTTGGTCTTCACTCTTGTGACCTACTATCCACTTTAATAACTCAACTAAAGACATACCTATTTAATATTGTTCACAACTAGCCACTACTCCAGTCTGATCGGCACATTCAGTAGTGTTTCAGTCTCATCAGCGCCTTTGATTAGGCAACTAGATATTGCCGCTCTACTAATTCCCAGATACCGCATTGGATTGGATATTTATAGTGATACAGTCAAACCCGTCTAGAGCGACCACCCAAGGGAAACACAAAAAGTGGTCTTTGTAGACAGGTTCCTTTAGTACATGTTTCAATGAAAAACCATTTTCAAGGGAAACAAAAAATGTGGCCTTTGCAGACAGGTACCGGTAGTCTTTGTAGACAGGTGGTCACTAAAGCAGGTTTGACTGTACAACATCAAAATTTATTGCAATATTCATCTTCATTTTTAAATGTTGACATGCTAGTGATCTTTCCCATCTGTAAGTTTGCCATCTTGACTCCCGAGACATGGTGGTAGCATGTTATTGATAAGTTATCATACTAATGATCTTTTCCCTCTCCAGGTACGCCATCTTGACTCCCGAGACATGGCCAAGGTGGGGAGGTGATGTCAAGTCTGGGGTCACTCATCTACTACGCGCAGTCAACATGGACACTGATGAGTTTCAGCTCGGCAAGACAAAGGTCTTCATCAGGAAACCAGAATCTGTAAGGAACCAGTTTATATCGAGGGGTCAGTGACACAAAGACGTAACTCCATTTTGGCCATTTTGAGAAAAAGTGGTTTATGTGTCACTAAGCACTTGGGCCTTAAGGAGTTAAGTCTATGATTCACTAGCCATTGACTTCAATGGGGTGTTGGGTGGAGTTAAGTCTTTGTGGTTCCTGGAAAGCCCACATTTTTCTGAACATTTTGATATCAAATAGTCGTTTAGACAAAATATGGAGTTACCCCTTTGTCACACTGAACCCTGGATATGGTCATTTTCAAACTTGAAAAGAAGCACAGAACAGCCACAAGACACTGATTCAGTTTTTCAATTATAGCGCAGAAATCATGTATGTGCACAGTGTGCAATTCTGTTTGATTAATTTAACAGAGATGTCTTAAATACAGCAGTTAAAAAAAAATGCAATTCATGATTCATTAAATAAACACTTGAAGGAAGAAATCTGTAGGGATTTGTTAAAGTTTGGAGTCAGTTTTGATGTTTCTTAACATTAAATTTTAAGATGATAAGCAAGTCTGTGGAGCAAAGACGTGGAGGTAAAGTTTTGTTTTTATATCAATGGTGCAGATAATACATCTGTCACTATAATGTAACCGACAAGGGTGATAAGAAGTGATTATAATGTCTGAACACTCCTGGTGTCTTTTACAACTTTGCCTCTATGTGTGGACTAAATTATGCTTTTAACTTTAATGAGATAGTATTAGGAATGCAATTATAAGTTGTTTCAATGGAAGGTACTTTATACTCAGTTCAGCAATTAGACAAATCAGAATTCTAATCTTATAACTAGAAGTAATTGTTTTTCAATTACTAAACCGACTTCAATAGTATACAAATAAAACACGGTTGTGTGAGTGCGTTATGGTCGATGCAGCGCATGAGGGTATTCACTATGGTGCAATAAAATTCATGAGGCGTAGCCGAGTGTATTTTATGCCATTGTGAATACCTGAATAGCGCTGCATCGCCATAACATCACGAACGAAAACCTGCGTATTATTTGTTTTATAAAATGAGTCGACAATCTTACGTAGCGAGGCCATAAGATGTCTGCCCGCAACCTTCATCCATGGTTATCACCAAAATGCACGCCATGCAGATGGTACCGTGCACATAGTAAAAAATGATGCACGATCACGTGATCCATTTTGACGCTTCTTATTGGCTTCATTCTTGAACCCATTTTATAATTTACGATAATATATGATTGCATGTTTGTTTCACGGTTGTTATCACCAAAATGCACGCCATGCAGATAGTTCTTTCTTGAACCCATTTTATAATTTACGATGATGTATGATTGTATGTTTGTTTGTATGTTTGTATATCTGACAGCTCTTTCTTCTAGAAGAACAGAGAGAAAGAAAGTTTGATTATCATGCCCGGATCATCCAGAAGGCATTCAGACAATTCAATGCAGTGAAGTACTATCTCAGACTCAAACAGCAAGGTAAAGCGCAAAGTCTTTTGTACAGTCAAACGTGCATATGAATACTGCATAAAGGAATCCGGTAACTTTGTCTCAGATTCTGAAACAAAATCCTGGATTTAGCTCATGCTGCAATGATAATTATAAACCTTTAGGTCAGTCAGGAACCCCATGACTTTTACAAGCCGATCGCCTGTGTGATTAACAAGACATTTATGATTGGAAATCGAAAGCCAAATTTTGGTTTGCCTAACGGTTTTCATAACACTACAGTCTATTGGGGAAAACGAGTATGGTAAAACCAAGAAGTTACCAGCAATGGAGATACAGCTAGCAATTTTACGACCAGAAGTATTACGCAACGCGCGAGATAACGACCGACATCAGAGTGCCGCTCGCCGGAATTTGCCCGAAGGCGACAGCTAGGCCGCTCTCTGATGTACAAGCTTACAAGCCGCCGTCCAAACCCATTCACATTGAGTGGAGTAAAGATTCGCAAACGAACAAAGCAACTGGGCGTGCGCAGTACCGACCTACTAGTCGTGAGCATGCGCAGTTGTTGTTATTGAATTCCAATTGTTTTTCTGATTCCAACGATGTATTTTTCGTCAAATTCTACCATGAAATGGGCTAGTTATGATACTTTTTATGACTCCATATTAAATTTTAGTACTAATTTCATAATTCGTTATAAATATGTTCCGATCATTTGCGGAATTTAGATTGTATTTCATTCGAAAGAGCATGTTTTTATCTTTGAAACCCACCCTATCGGAAGAGTGCCCAGGGGTGCCCATGCGTTTAGATTTGCACGTGAAGATGCCTATGCATTTGGTCAGCTTGGTTTGCGTCGTCTGCTGGGGAAAGATATGCCAGCCCTACGCGTTTAAATTTGTGTTCTGTGCACCTAGTGATTCTGATTTTCTATTCGGCTTGTTTATTTTTTTCTGAGTGCAATCTAACGAATCACTCTAGATCACGATCTCCATAATTTTACAGGGTCTAACGTCTATGTATATAAAAGTTAATCTTTTTATGAACAATTACGTTAGAGCCTAGATCTAGTTATAATATTTAGAATCTATAGTGTTTGGACTTTGGATCTCGACAATGATAAATCGAGTCTAATTTTGCTAAACTCGCTAATACTAGAAGTTTTTGAAAATAATCCTTGATCATAGTCTTAATTAAAAATCTAGATTAAAAGTTACTCATGATGGTTAAAACTTCATTTTAGCCATCATATGTTTTTTTACTTTGTTGTTTTCAGGACTGTCCGAGTGTCATTTTTCCAGGGCAAGGCTAAGGAAGGAGTAAGGTCTAGACCCTAGGCCTAGTTTATTTTGATGGAGGGGGGGGGGGGGGGGGGTAGTGTGCAGGAAATAATAATGGCTGTATTTGTGTTATAATAATAGGGGGGTCTAAAGTGTTTGGTCTTGGATCTCGACAATGATAAATCAAGTCTAATTTTGCTAAACTCGCTAATGATAACACTAGAAGTTTTTGAAAATAATTCCGTTGATCATTGTCAAAATTCAAAATCTAGATTAAAAGTTACCGACATGCATTAGATCTATATCATGCATGATGGTTTGAACTTCATTTTCAGCCATCATGTTTTTTAATTGTGTTGTGAACAAAGAGTTGCTCCTCATGTAGATTATATTTAGTTCCCAATAGACTCCAGAGGGGTCTATACATAGAGGTCCTAGGCTACGACCCAAGGGCAAGGCTAGAGAGTAAGGTCTACTATATTAGTATTAGACCCTAGTTGATTTTGATGAAGGGGGGGGGGGGGACCGGGTAGTGTTAAGGAAATAATAATAGCTGTATTTTTGTTAGCCACTTCATTCTGTTTAATCTAGCAATTTATATGTTACTTAATGATATGAAAACCATTGAAAAGATATGTGAAAAGCCTGTCATAATCGCGCAAGGCTATTTCCTCATAACATTGCAAAACCGACACGGAATGCAATGTACGGGACTGAAGACGAAGTCATTACTCAAACGTTTGTGCTTCCTTTTAATAGATCTAGATCTAGTCTTAATCGTAATAATACTTCCAACAAACTCATTATGAATTCCGATTTTCGAATCATCATGAAAGAGTTTCAATTCACCGATTTCAGATAACAAAGATAACTCGTCATTTAAATCGAAGTCGTACTCGGAATCGGTGCTTTCAGTCATTGTTTACGATTGTCAAAATAGTTAGTCCAAGAAAGCAAAATACGAAAGTAGCAACTGCGCATGCTCACACTGCGCGATGTCGAGAGTGAACCCAAAACAGCTGTCGTAAATCATCTTGCGAACACCCGCTGAGTTTACGAGTCGGCTTCGAACCTCGCTCAGACGGCTCTCGCTAGCTAGTACTCCATGGCTGGTAACTTCTTGGTAAAACCGGTCACTCAAAGATTTTTACTTTTTTGAGGCACTTCTTGATCGTTTTGAAGCGCAATTTTTTAGGGCTTCTATATTACTATATGAAACGATGAAACGGTTGGCTCAAGACCGAGGAACTTGGAGAGACACTTGATAGAGAATTTTGAATGTGTCACTGAACCTGTCATAAACTGACAGATCACTATTGATGATGATATTACACCATATCAGACACTGATAACACGTAGGGCCGTGCTTCTCTTTTGTACAGTCAAACATGCATATGAATACTGCATATTAAAGAGAAACAAAATATGGACGTTATAAACCGATGGTCTTTCTGTACAGGCGGTTATGAAAGCAGGTGGAATTCATTTGATATGATGAAAACTTAGTTTAAAAATAAGAAATGGATATTTGTTATAAGTTTCTGAATAAGGTAAGTTGTAGCAGATTATACAAAGCTTTGTGTAACATGAAACTTTCAATAAAGAAAACAAAACTCATCTTACTATTTTCAATAATGATCATTTTTAGGTGATTTTTTTTTAGTTTCATCAAAATCCTCAAATGTTTTATGCGTGATTTAATTTAAAAAAATGATAGCAACCTAATCTTTTCTTTAAAATGATATAAGAAAAAGTACAACTTAGGGTCTTTGAAGTAGTGATGTTCTTCCATGTTGGAGAATGAGACAGCTTGGCAGATAATTTGTTACCTTTACTAGAACTTAACCTCGTTTCTAAATCCCTCGTTCACATAGGTTGTGTACTGTTTAATATAATTAAAATGAGGCCTACAAAAAAAGATGTTGTATTGCCCTTAAGGTGCCAAAACATGGGTTGGTCGGTCAGAAATCTTTTTTTCTTCTAAAAAATGGTTGAATTTTTTTTTTTTTTAAATGCTGACAGTAGATTTCAACAATTTTGGATCGGTCACAAAGGGCAATACAACATCTTTTTTTAGAGGCTTGATGTTCATACTTATGTAACCATACCTGCTCCAATGACTATTGAATCAAATCTGACCCATTGCAGCCAGTGACATCCTGTTCGACAAGAAGGAGAGGAGGCGCTACAGTCTCAACCGTAACTTTGTCGGGGACTACATCGGCTTTGAGCACAATGTGTCCCTGCAGGCATTGGTTGCAAGGAGAGAGAGGATAGAGTTTGCTGACAAGGTCAACAAGTATGACAGGAGATTCAAGGTATGTGCGTGTTCCAGGCCTGTTAATTACCCGATTTAAATCGGTTTCCCGATTTTTTATTTATTTTTCCAGATTTTTTTTTTTTTGGCCCCCATTTTTTCCTTCCCTGATTCCCCCCCCCCCCCAATTAACCCCTATTTTCCCTATTTTTTCACAATTCTTTTTTTTTTACTCAAAGGGGGGGGGGGGGGGGGGGGGGGGGGGTTGAGGAAAAAACCTTTATTGTTTTTTGTAGTGCTCATTATATACATCACTTAAGTAATCCAGTAAACTGATTGGTCGAAATTGCATTCATAAACTTTAACTGTTCCCAGTAACCATGGTTAAAACAGTTCTAAAATCCCAATAACCATGGTTATTGGGAAAATAGGTCGGTCTCTATGGTTACCCCATAGGTTTACATGTTAAAAAATGGTCTGAGCGATTGAGGATACCGTACGTGTGCGAATAATTGGTCGGTAATTTCAATACAATTGAATCTCGATCGATCTTACCGACAATTTTATCTTGCATTGTTGACATGAAGACGAAAATAAACTTCCAAAAACAAAAAAACAACATCTGCCGATAGATCTTGATCTAAGTTCGTGCCAATATGCATTGCAAAAGTAAAAGAAGGGTCCGTTTAATGGAGCTTTTGCGAAGCATCCATCACGCGAATCCGTTTTCAATTCATTTTAATGTATATATTGGAGAAAACTGCCAAACATGGTGACAGTGCGCGATGGCTGAGTGGTCTACGGCGTTGTTTGTAGATACATCACCTACTGTACGCAAGAGTTCGAGTCCCAAAAAAAAAAAAAAAAATATTTTTTATTTTTTAGTTTTTTTCGGCATATAAAAGTATTAATGACTGCTTTAATATTCGAGAAATAGTTGTTTTTATACGCTCTCGGGAAGGTTACAATTGGGCTATTCCCCTCGGCACGCCTCGGGAAATAGCACAATTCTAACCTTCCCTTGAGCGTATAAAAACAACTATTTCTCTCAAAGCAGTCATTAATACTATACTATCGCCCCTGTGGCTTAATGATTTTCTTTATAAACCCATTGACTACTGAATTCTCTCATTGTCAAAGGCTTGATATAGTAACTTACCAGTTCCAGTAGGCAATGGGTTAAACACTTCCGATTCAGGTTTCTTTGGTTGCATTAGGTGAAGATTTGAATCCGTCTCCCGACATCTGATAGATAAACAGAATTTTCTAAAAATGGCACCCTTTTAGTTCTCTCCTTTGACACAAGTTTTTATTCTAAGTTATAATTAAAGGTATAGAATATGTATTAATGGAGGAAAAAAACAAGGTAATAAACAAGGTTTGGATTTGTGTACAGCAATATATTAACTTAATTATAAGCCATAATTGTATTAAGAAATATATTCAATTTTTTTCAAATTCAATTCAATTCAATCTCGGTTTTATTACAAATATACCAAATAAAAAGTCCAAAGACTATCACTAATTGGCTTACAATGTATCGTATAAAAATGCATTAAAAACAGTAGATTTAAAAATTCAGTAATAACTTAAAGTATGAAGAAAAAAAAGAAAGATTGTAAGTTATAAAATGGTGATATATATACTCTAATCATGCTTAATACTGGCTTTTGGGAATGATTTCCTGTGTTTGAAGTCATACCAACAGAATTTGACCCATGCAGGAAAGTTAATTATCTGTTCTTGTCCACTCTCCAATCCAACTGATGTATATATTTGACTTTTCAGAAGTATGTGTAGCTTGCAGTGTCTATTTGTATTAATGAAACACTGAGATATCCAACCAATGTCTTTGTAAAAGACAATCGGACCATACCTGTAAATCTTTTCTCTATTGATTCTGAAAGGTCACAAAGCGAGACCTGCTACTATCGGGCAGGAACATCTATCTGATTGGTCGAGAGCAGATCAAGAAAGGGCCAGAGAAAGGTCAGATCAGGGACGTCGTCAAAAGGAAGATCCCCCTCAACCATATACACAGTGTATCTCTCAGGTTAGTGTGCAGTTAATCAGCTTTTGTGAGTTATGTTAGTTGGCTTGAATCTTCTTTGTTACATCATTTATTTCTCTCTCATGGAGGTTTTAGCTCATGGGAATATTGTAGCCAAAGTGTAAATAGAGAGTAAAGGAAAGATGATTAGAAATGGAGAAAGAGAATGGAAGAGAGTGATATGATAAAGAGAGAGAGAGAGAGAGTATATAGCAAACAATGCCTAATCGGTGCCTGTTGGTTCCCCATGATCCCCCTTTTCTTCTTATGTTAATTGAGAGCTGATTTGATGAGATAACCACCTGTCAGTGACCTTGCAATAAGGTGTCATCCCCCCTGGCCAAACTAGTACAGACGGGCTTTAAATCATAATTACACTACCTGTAACGTAAAAACCTGAAATAATGATTGACATTCACCCATGAAGATAAAGCAGAATGCACTGCATGTGAACCCTTCTCTCCTATATTTGAACTCTCTCACCTGTGTATTGTAGGCGTCAGTTTGTGGTTTGTGTGTTAGGCAACCAGTCTTGGGTTATTTCTGTGAGAGTGAGTCAACAATTCGAGGCACAGTTTGTCCCTTCTGTCGCTAGGTGATCTGAGCCCACTCTCCTGGAGGTGGGGCAGCAAGGTCCTTGAAAGTTCTCCCAAGTTTCTGTGTAATATAGGGGGTTGCCAACTTTGTAGTGACAGAATACACATATGCTACTGCCAATTCCATTTTTCAAACTTTACAGAAAATATGGTCAATACCCAAACTATTCAAGGGTAAAATTAGACGATACAATTTTGAACAAATAAATAAGAAAGCTATTTGTAGAATCTTTACAATTGTGTTCAACAACAGTTTGTTTTCTTTTAAAAAAAGCTCTAGCAATTTGTTTTTATAGCCAGAGTTGCAATATTACAAACAGTACCCCTCCCCCCTCCCACCCACTTATCCCCCTCTCAGCAATTGGACATTGTCCAGGTATAGGCCAACAGGATACTAGGACTCCTTATCAGGCCCTCGGAATATGAGCCAAATTGTCTCTATCAATTAATCCACCTATATGATTTTAATATGAGGTACATGTTAAATCCTTTCCTGTAAACCTACCCTGTTAGGAAGTTGTTGAAATTGTATTGGTTTTCCTCCAGCAGTACATATTTCATTTTACCACTTGGCCAAGTAGACTCATCGCTCCTGAAATGTTTATTTTTAGGATCAATTTAAGGATGTTCTTCCTTTTCTCTTGTAAGAACTACATATACATGTGCTTGTGCATGTTGGTAAGGCCTAAAAAAAACGATGTTGTGTTGCCCTTTAGGTGCCAAATCATGGGTCAGAAATTTTTTTTTTTTTTTTTTTTTACTCCCTCTTTGGGCTGATATTTCTCAGTTTTGAATGCTTCAATACATATATTTTCTAAAAAATGTTTTTTTTTTAAAAGCCGACCGTAGATTTCAAGATTTTTGGGTCAGTTAATTAATGAGTTTTTATTGTGTTTGGGAGATGTCTATAATAAACACTCTTAATTGCCATTTGACTGTACATGTACATGTATTGTGTAATTAGGTTAGGTTTCAGTTATCAGGCTTGAATATATTTCAGAAAAAAAAGTTTAATTTCCTCAAAATATTACTTAATTTTCAGAATGAAACAAATTGTTTCATCTGTATTATATTTAAATTTATGTATGCCAAGCAGAAGTAGCTAAGGGTAAACAGTTATATTATTTATAGTACTTAATAAAATGATGATAAATTTCCTTAAATAAATATTTGTCGTAATATTCATGCCCTACTCAGGATTAGACAAGATGAGACTTGAAAATGGTGGATAGTACCTTTAAGTTTGAGCATTGCACTTTTGACTACGTCTACATATTTTTATTTTTATGTTGGTCTATTACTGTATTGCTCCTTCAGCACTAAAGGAGCAGAGACATTATGACAAAGACATACAAAGAAAAGGAGAACATACTAAGAAAAAAAGCCCAGGTCTTGACCGGATTCATGGTCCATTCAGGACAGGTAACATGAAACGCTACAAATCATTAAAACTAGCTTTTAGAAATCAACATGGTGGTTATACAGATTAGGAAGCCACGTAATGTGATTAATGATATAAGTATTGTATAGTAAATGTTAAGTTATTAAATCAATTGAGAGTAATCCAGACAAATCGTAATTAATATTCTGACACTCTCACTGTAGTATTTAGACCCTCCCCGCTATCCAAACGTAATTGTGTTTTTCTCCTGTTGTGGTTACGTCCTTCCAACAGCCGACTGTCTTACATTAATTAAAAACTAATTAGTACTTTTGAGTATCATGAACAACAAGCTTAGGCTGGGGTATTTATTATTATGATCTTGTAAGGTGGTAGCCTATTGTTATTCATGAGTCGCATGCAAACCTGTATCATGTAGCACTAGCAGTCCATTGTCTTCCATTAATTAACACTAATTATTAACCCTCAAGTAGCACAGTCAAATAAGACTTAAAAAAAAACTATTTTTCTCATGATCTTTCAAGTAGAGAGTCTGTTGTTAGTGATAAGTTCTTATATTACCACTACCTACTGTTGACGTCATAATGTCTTACATTAAATAATTCTAATCACTACCAGAAAGTACACATTCAAACAAGACTTCAGTCAAAGTATTTACTCATATGATCTTGTTTACTTATAGCTTTTCTTGTCATTCTTGAATATCATGCTACATCCCCTTTTTTGACAGCCTATCGTTTTACATTTATAATTAACACTAATTAATAATCATGTGATATCAAAATCAAACTAGCCTTAGGGCAGAGTATTTCATGGAGTTAGAGACTTTTTTTCTTTTGTTACTATACACCTATGTGGTATTCTATTGACTGTGTATTGATTAGATATTAATAAACACTTATTAATACTCATGGGGTATCACAATCAAAGTAGGCTAAGCCCAAAATATATACTCTAGTGATTTGTATAATTTTCTTTAATTATCATTTTACAATCATGGCTTAGTGTATTGCCAGTCTAAAACTAGTTAATACTCAGGAGGTCTCATAATCGAACAAAACTAATTAAAGCCTATTGTCTTATATTAATTAATAATAAGTAACAATCAAATGAGCTTGGTTGCTGTATTTTCTTTTGTGATTTTTTTTCTTCCTGGTAGTCTATTCTTATTCATGAGTGATCATGTTACAATGCCTTTTCTAAATACAGACTATTATTACATCAATAAAGACAAATAATCATAAACAAACAACTTTTAGGCCTCCCATCATGGTTATATTGATAGTTTATTGTTATGAATTCACCCAATTAATGTACTCATTCCTACATGTACAGTGCATATATTAAATTCAAAGGAAATTGGGGGTTTGTATTCATTTTCCTTTGGTCATCGAAAGTGTGATAGTAAAAATAGCCCTACATGTATGACACTTTTTGCCTATAGCAGGTTTACCTCGGTATCATTATATTGACTATATGTTTAGTTATTTATCTCCATATATCTGTAGATTTTTTCTTGAGTATCTTCGATCCCACCGCTGCCACCATTAATATGTAATGATAAAACTGGAGACACTATATATAACATTCATAAAACCTTTTGACTATTATGTCTCTCATTCCTGATTACTACTGGAATCTCTTATTCTACATGTTCCTGTATAAGCCCTAAAAACAAAGACCACTCTGTTTTCCAAACGGGTTTATATAGTTGTATCATAACCCATTTTACAATACCTATTCTCTGTATTTTTAATTTGTTGCAGTACTCTTCAGGATGACATGTTTGTGCTCCATGTAAGCGAGGAATATGATAGCATCTTAGAGTCCACTTTCAAGACTGAATTCCTCACCGTACTCAACAAGAAGTTCCAGGAGAATCTACAACAGAAACTCATGGTCAACTTCAATGACTCGTAAGTAACTCATGGTCAACTTCAATGACTCGTAAGTAACTCATGGTCAACTTCAATGACTCGTAAGTAACTCATGGTCAACTTCAATGACTCGTAAGTAACTCATGGTCAACTTCAATGACTCGTAAGTAACTCATGGTCAACTTCAATGACTCGTAAGTAACTCATGGTCAACTTCAATGACTCGTAAGTAACTCATGGTCAACTTCAATGACTCGTAAGTAACTCATGGTCAACTTCAATGACTCGTAAGTAACTCATGGTCAACTTCAATGACTCGTAAGTAACTCATGGTCAACTTCAATGACTCGTAAGTAACTCATGGTCAACTTCAATGACTCGTAAGTAACTCATGGTCAACTTCAATGACTCGTAAGTAACTCATGGTCAACTTCAATGACTCGTAAGTAACTCATGGTCAACTTCAATGACTCGTAAGTAACTCATGGTCAACTTCAATGACTCGTAAGTAACTCATGGTCAACTTCAATGACTCGTAAGTAACTCATGGTCAACTTCAATGACTCGTAAGTAACTCATGGTCAACTTCAATGACTCGTAAGTAACTCATGGTCAACTTCAATGACTCGTAAGTAACTCATGGTCAACTTCAATGACTCGTAAGTAACTCATGGTCAACTTTAATGACTCGTAAGTAACTCATGGTCAACTTCAATGACTCGTAAGTAACTCATGGTCAACTTCAATGACTCGTAAGTAACTCATGGTCAACTTCAATGACTCGTAAGTAACTCATGGTCAACTTCAATGACTCGTAAGAAACTCATGGTCAACTTCAATGACTCGTAAGAAACTCATGGTCAACTTCAATGACTCGTAAGTAACTGAAACAGATCCCATTGCACTACCATTGTCCTCCTACCATTCGTAAATAAGCTTATTAAAGCTCATGTACAGTTTTGAAACAAAAAAATTGAGGCTACATAAGTTACATTTATTATTATTATTATTATTATATGAATTAGAAGTTTCTTTAGTATTTTTATTCAAGAATATGCAGAACTTCACATGAAAAAATTGACTAAGAAGGAAGGAAGGTTCCTTTAAATAAATTCATTCATATATTTGAAAAAAGAAAAAAGAAATGCTTCCTCTTTTCAGATTTTTATCTCGTACCCCAAGTAGAGTTTATAATGGGGTCATAGTATGAGTGATATTTAACATAAAGCACGCCCTCTAACTGTCTGCCATTGTGCATGGTTTACATATGAAGGTTGTACTCTTCATCAGGCATAGTAGCTATAGAAAGAAATACAATAGAATAACTTTCAGTTAACGCTATAGTAACAAGATGAGCCAAGATTTTTTTGAAATTGTTTTCCCCTAATAAATGAACTGCGTGCTAGTTAGCTAGACCCAATAACCCCAGGGACCCACAATGTATGACTTGTGATTGTATTATGTAACTCAGGAAGGGCATGAAAACAAAGCTAATTGGCTTGATGACAAGACCTGTTATTGTTGGGTAGTGTGTCTTGCAAATAGTCTCCAATAAGGGTTTTCAATATGTATGTCTGTGCTTTGATTTGACATGTATTCTGCATTCAAGTCACATAGTTGTTGCTCATTGAAAAGATATTTATTGGATAGTTTCATGATCAAAATGGTGGTTTTCATGTGACAATAACTTCCATTCTTTCCCAGAAAGAATGTGAAAGATATGCTCTTAGTCAATAATATATGGAAGGAATAATGTACCTTATATGGGTCTATTCTTCCTCCAAATCAGCAGGGAATATATCATGATTTGATGTTACTCTTCAAATTACAGTTTTTCAGTCAATAGATATGACTGCTTTGTAAACTAAAATCAACTTTAACATATATTCACGTATAGGCACCTTAGAAGTTAGAACAAACCTACTCTTAATAGTTTTAAAAGTTTTCATTGGAAAAATATCATAAAATAAGATTCTAGGCAAGTTTCAATTTTTCTGCAGAAGTGCAGAATCACTCCAGAAAGAACTCCAATAATTTTTACTCTGCTGTAAATATCTTGCATCTTGCAATTTCATGACTTGGAATTTTGTGGAAAGTAAAATACAAGCCAGGGCATAATATTCAGGGAAATGCAAGATTAAATTGAAAAGATTTCCTGCAAACATTATTTTTCAAAAGGCTGTATAGACATACTACAAGTAATTTTGGAAGGTAATCGAGTTGACTTTGAGAATTATCTGAGCTATTTATGTGATTATGGAAATATGCAATTTTCAGGAATCACCAGAGGGCCCCTTTTTCTGAATCACCGAGGTTGTCATAACTACGAAATGTAAACAAACAGATTCAAAGTATCAAAATGAAACAGCAAAATCTTGCACACTCTCAAATGTACCTGTATACTTTACAAATAAATTCATTTTGCAAATCAAATTCAAAAGGGGATACATGTTGGCAGCAAGATTAGCTGAATAATGCTATGAATTTCCTTTGTGATGATATCTTCTATGACTTTGGGGCAAGGTAGAAATACATTTCTTGGTATTCCTTTTGGGAATTATCTTTGACTTTTCCCTGACTAAACATTTAACATTTTTCTGAACACTTTTACTTAGACGATTTTTCATACATTCTTGGCGTAATTGATTAACAATTATTAATATAATAATAATAATAATATCGAATATTTAGGAGTGCTAAAGACAATAAAGTACCAATATTGTACGACCCTCTCTATTAGTTGAATAGTATAGTACATGTACCTTCAATGAATTTTTAAAGGTAGGAAGTCAGGAAATAGTTGTGTTCAATGCATGCGTCTATATGGGGCCAAAGGTCTGCTAGTCATGTGTGATACATATATTTAATTTTCTTTATTTTTCATTTCCAATTAATACTACATGCCTTAACTTTTGCAAGTATCATACCCATAACGCCAGCGGACCAGGATAATTGATATGTAACATAGATCACCATTTCCTAATTAAATTGTGCTTCTCTAATCGCATTTGCAAGTGAAAAGACGTCTTAATCCGTGTTAAGCAGCTCACCAGACATTATCAAGATGTTCCGTTCAAACTAAATCTCTGGAAACAATCTCTAATTACCTTCCCTTTAGGGCAAGAAACGTTAGGACTCTTTAGTTGGGTTCACATGACAGTTTGTAAACTTAAAGTTGAGGTAATGTTTTTTAGAATTCAAAGTTATCTTGCAGTTAAAGACCAAGTAGACGCACTCTTAGCTAACGATATTAATAATATTCCACGTTTTTATAATGCTTAATGCATCAACGATGTCTCTAAGCGCTTTCAGATATATTATTACCCTGGTCATCTGATTCAGGCTTGCCCGTACACAATGTATGCACATTCTCCACTCCCTGGCCTGGGGAGCATTCTAGCCAGGTGCCATTTTACATACGCTGACAGTGCTGAGCAAACTACATTAACATCGCATCCTACCGGGTACCCATTTAACACCTGGGTGGAGATTGTAGATTAATTGTAGATTAACGTCTTGCCAAAGGATGTTAGTGCTGCGGTGGGATTTAAACCCAGAAAACCTTGTGATCTGCAGTTGGGTGACTTATCCACCAGACCACAACACCCTACCTCTACACTCTAAGTTTACTTGAAGTTATAAACCACAAGCGATCTCATTGTTAGTGTGATGCAGACGAGCAGAGAGGGTCATTTGATGTTATATTTAACTACTGCTTGCCTGACTTGTACATGTAGTCTAATGCTTTAAATACATGTTGTATCAGTCCTGTGTGAACCCTCGTCATTGTTAGTGGATCGTTATTTGAGACTTTGAGGTTTTGCAAACTTGGAAGTTCTAAACTACAACAGTCTCGTACGAACATAGCTTACTTTTAGTCTCAGATCTTCTCACTCATGAACATTGAATAATGTCAAACTTACGTCTCCAGAATCCCTCATTAATGCATGGAATTTCTATGAGATAAGACATTTTGAGGTTGGAGTATTTTGGAACAGGTGCATGTGAGATGAAACTGAGCTTAAAGAAATGGAAGAAGGAAAGTTTAATATATAAAGTGGTTATTTTTTCTTAGTGCTATTAGATGAATGTTATCTCTTATAAGGTGAACAAGAAAATGAATTTGCAACAAAACTTGGCTACAAACTTGAGAAGAAAATATCTCAAGGTCTTTGAAATTTGGTTAATACATTTAAGATGTGCCACTTAAACAATGAAAGTTTATAAACCTAGATTCCAGAGTTCATAAAGCAAAATAACCGTTTGTTTTGCCTAAAAGTCCATTGTACAGTGTATATGTATTGCCCTTTTTATCCGCTGTTGAACTATGATATGATCAGTAAGATATCAATTTTAATTGATGTATTTTTGTGGGCTATTCAAAAGTAGAAAACCTATGTCTGTCTTTAGGACACTATTTAGAATAAATTCATAAATATTCATACAGGATTAAAAGTGCAATTACATTATTTTGTTAGATTAGGGTTGTGAGGGAATTGTTTACATGTGTGCCATGTCATTAGTAAGTTTTTATCTCTATATTGTTTTTCTCTTGCTGTTTTTTCCATCTCGACTGTAATACCCCTATCTCTCTCTTTCTCCTGTTTTCAGTCTTTACTTTTCTTTCAGTTATTCTCTTTCACTCTGCCTCTCCGTTATTTCTCTCTCTCCCCTCTGCCTCTCTCCCCACCTTTCTTCCTTCTTCCAACCTCTCTTTGTCTTTATTTTACTTTCTCTCTCCACTGTCTCCTTTTCTCTTTTTTCTCTCTCTCTTCTTTTTCTATTCTCCCAATGTGCCTCTCATAGTGTTTTTCTCATTGAATTCTCCATGATTGAACATCCTATCAGGAATGAGAAGTCACAATTCTGTTTTCAGGGCTCTCTTGAAATTTCAAGACAATCACTGAAAATGTATAGATTGTCTCATGCCATCCCCAATCACACTTTGCCTTTAGCCTGGAAACGAGCTGAACTTGTCTCATAACCCAGTCCTCTTCCTAGCAAAAGCCAAAGAAAACCCTTTTCCTGGCAACAGCCATCAATTACACTAGATCAGCAATCAACCCGTTTCGCTAAACATGCCCCATGCCATGTGAGACTCGAAACCTTTCCTGAGGAACCCCTTTCCAGGATGTTAGGTGCTGTCGAATCTACTTGTGGATCAACGCCTCCATCTTTTACAAACAATCCCCCTCCCCAAAATGGTCGTGTTTGGATGCCTCATCTTTTAATTTCCCTTCCCCTCATACCTGAGTTGCTATAGGATCACCATATACATGTAGATACACATGCCTACACCTTCCTCTGGTATATCATTTGTTATTGACTCTGTATGTAGATCAGTGCCCCCATCTTCTATTTAGTTTACCCCAGGACATCAGGTGCCATTTGATCTAAAGCCTTCATCTTCTACAAACTATTCCCTTCCCACAAAAAGCAGCAGCTTCTTCAAATAGCTTATCATGTGTTTGGAGCCCGATGGGCATTAACTTATACGCTTTAACACAGAGTTAACACCCTTATGACTCTCGATAGCCTATATGGTAAACTCTTTTTACGGAAGTATACCCGATGTTAGGATCTACTTAATCTCATGTCATAACACAGCACTGGGGGCTTTGAACCCTGGAGCGTACCAAGGGAAGTGTCCCTATTTCCCCAGGGCTTTTGCAGCTTTGGATCTAGATTGATCCCATTTCTTCCAGCTTCTTTCCCTTGGCTCTCATCACCTGGACCCAAACATTTCTGCTCCCCCTTTCTCTCTTTTGAATCCTTACCTTAAAAATTGTCAATGTATTTTTACCCCTTTTACCCCTTCCTGAGGATTTCAAGTGCCAGATACCTAGATTGCCCCAACCGGTATTCTCTTCAAACAATTTCCTTTCTGCAGGCAGGTCATACATGCCCCTCTACGACATCACTTCCTTCGGGTCCATTCCCTTTATACCCCAAATCCTTGATGAAAGTACCCCTCTCTTTAAGATCTTGCGAGCCCTTCATGTTCCCTCTAATAATCATACCATCTTCCCCCTGTCACCCCCATTCTTCCGTCTAACCCTATGAACCAAGTTCCTCTGCGTCTTTACCCTCCTCATGTCCTTACTTCAACAGGAAATGAGGTTTAATGATCTTCCTTTCAACTCTCCATGGGAGCCAACAAATAATAACCCCTTTTCCCTGAAACCCTCCCCTAATAAGATTAAGGGTAGCAAGTCGGAGCCAGTGATTTTTTGTTGAAGGATCAAGGAATCTCGTTATGCTTTTCCGATATTTCTGTAAATGTTCCTCTATTTCCGTTGGCCCCGGAGGCGTAGATATCTGTTATTGTCAAAGCCCCGATCAAGATAGAAATCCATGGGATGAGACAGATCGCCATGATGATGCACTTGTCAAGGCCCGATGTTTCCTTGAGGCCCGTAAGCCAGAAATAATGATCCTTTGTCCCAAGATGGTTTACATGTTCTTCCTCTTCCGATTCTGTGCCGATGACGCATCTTTATCACTCTATCATCTTCAGGGTTGTTGCAAAAACAAGATGAAGTCACGGATAGATAGTTACTCATCATCTTGCAGCAGTTAAATAAATTCAATTCAATATATTGTTTGGGAGATTATGTGCATTACGATGGCACATGCAGGATGACCTGATCAACAGTATGTACTTGTTTAAGAAAGGGGTCAAAGATATGTAAAACTTTATGGAAGTCATTGGAAGGGAATGACTAACTTCATTTTGACTGTACTGTGCAGTTTGGATAAGAGCTTCGTCACAATGATGTACACAAAAACTTTCAATGCATTCTAACATACAGTACTTTACTTTCAAATGATTGTTTCCATTTTAATTTGTATATTTTTCAAAATTACATCTACTGTAAATAGTAGCCACCTTTCTGCTCTATTTATGAATATTTGACCATTGGTAACGTTTTTTGAGAAGTTCTAGGGTCCCAAAACCGCAACCCTGAGGAAACTTCTGATTACCCTTTTTTAGGCATTTGTACTCTGGTCAAGACATCCACATTTAAAATGCAGTATGAGAACGACTCACTATTCCATTGGCCACATCTATGATCTCTGTGAAGTACCATGCTAGACTGATGGAAATGTATTATGATATAATTAAATGGGACTTGACCACTGTTTGACCAGAGACATTAACCAATTTGATTATCAGTCTAGCTAGGCTAATAGGTGTGAGACAGCGTATGGTAGCTTCATGAACTATTAAAGTCTGGACCAGATGTGTATGCAGGAATGTCCCTTGAAGAGACGATAGTCTTGGATGTCTCGCAGAATACCATTTTACCATGGTACTAAATAGAACATCCAGAATGTGACTGACCACTGTCTGGCCCATATTGAAAAGGCTTATTGGTGTGAGACAGTTTATTTCAGTGTCATGAAGTACTAGAACTTGAACCAGATACATAGATATACATCATGTGTGTATACAGGAATGTCCACTTTAATAGATGACAGGTTGTATAATTCTCAGGAGTCTACCACAAATGCTATGTTTAGACAATGGTACTGTGATCAAATTCTAGTACTGCACTTTTTTAACTCACCAGATCAAACCCTGTCCTTACCCTAAACCTACCCTGGTCATTTTCCCAATGCAAAACAAATATTTTCTCTATATTTTTATGGTATGTCTTAGAGAACTAGACGTAAGTCAAAAATATAAATAAAAGTTAATCTAATGTACATGTATTGATACATGTAAGAATGTACATGTGCATAGCAAAGATCATATGATTGTTCTGAAAGAAAGAAAACAAATATGTATGTACCTTGTAACTGTTCATATTTTTGATATAAATTCTATTCAAAATTTCTTGTCTAAAGTTCTAGACAATAACAAATATCTATTAGAGCTACATTGTAAGTGAGTGCTGCATTATATTTCAATAAACAAGAGTTTTAAAAAAATTGTTCCAGAATTAGGAAACGAAGACCTTACATTTCAACTTTGCCTAATTTTGTGGTAACCTTATTTGAAGCAGGCCTTTAGATATCTCACCTTAATGAAAGGCATGCTTGTTTTGTTTGGCATTCGATTGAGACAAGAGGGGACGTGAACAAATTCAAACATATCAACGGAGACAGACATTTCCTGCACTAACCAACTGACTCATGAAGAAGGAACACTTGGGCAAATTAGATTCGGTAAAAACAAATTCAGGGAGTTTATTTATTATCAAAATGTTGATTACAGTTGATATGTTGTGACCTTAGTTGAAAATTGGGTTGTCAGAATAAATAACATCAGGTGTTTTAAACAGGACTTGCTTTGTTTTTAGCTTACGTTTCATCAGAATACGAAAAAACATTTATGATTCAATGACGGCTCTAGTAGATTCATGAATCTTAAGTCTAACAGGATGGTGTTCAATTACAAGTGCTACATGGTCAGTTTCCACACTATAGTGTTAACCTGATGACAACTGGATTCTCACATTCCCATAGGCTTAATACAAGAGCCACTTGGTTCCAGTAGGCAATGGGTTAAATTCTTAACTTCAACCCTGAATCAAACAACCCTAATCCTAACCCTAAACCTTACCTGTAAACCTAATTGAAATCCCAACCATGTGACCAAAAGTCATAAAGGAGGTGTGTCGACAAACCTAGGTTTATATGCGTCATATGACGTGTTTCAATGCATTTCAGACCAAGGTTCAGACAAACCTTGTTCTGAAACGCATCATATGATCACATAAACCTAGGTTTGTTGACAAACCTTGTTCTGAAACGCATCAAATGATCACATAAACCTAGGTTTGTCCATAAACCTAGGTTTGTCGACAAACCTGCTTTGTGAATTGGGGCCTATGTCTTTGATGGAATAACCCTAGAAAAAATGTTGTTGGAGGAAATTTGAGGTCACACCACAGAGTATGTTATTAACGTAACCTGGTCAACTTTGCCAATTGAAATATATTTATTGAGGCAGCTCAACTTCTGCTGTTAATGAATGACTTATTAGGGGAAAATTTTGTTCACTAGTGTGGAATCTTGAATTGAGAGATCACTGAACAGTTAATTGAGGAAAAAAATTGATATACAATGATCAAGTTTAGTGCCCTTGTTCATGATGTTTGTCATTTTATCTTGTGTTGGAAATTCAATTTCCTGTCCCAAATGATTGTGAATGACAATTTGTTTGGTTATCTAAATTCTGAATAACATGTTTTTGTGATGACAATGTGAATAATGTATTTTAATAGATAACAACAAGCTTATAGTCAAACATATTCTGTGATTAATCTGATGGCTATTTTAGAAGTCGTACTCTGCTTCATAAGCTTTCTTTCATAAGGTTGAACTGGCGTAAGAGGAGGGGTTGAGGGTTGAGGAAGATTTGACAAGTTATTGTGATGAAAATTCACCACATGGCCCATTATTAGGACACTCCATAACATTTCTGAGAATTCTTGTTCACTCAGAACAAACAAGGATGTGCAGAATATAAGGTATTACCAGTCTGTCATAGAGTGTTTAATATGTCAAGATGATATCCTTTGATAAATTAAGCCGTTTCCCACAACTTTCTTGTGGAAGTTTTTGATTAGCCGACAGATGTCCGACAATTGCCATTGATCCTGAACTAGCGTATCTCCCTTCCGTCTTTCAAAAGCAGTATAGAATCTTCAAGTACGTTCCTATCTCCCAGTGGTAACAGCTGAGAACATGCAAGCATATTCAGCTCTTGAGCTATGAATCGGAGATGAAGTTGTAGTGTTGCACATGGAGATTACGATCTCCTGGCATTGTGGTAGGGTGTTACATGGTAGTGCGCAGAGGTCCACAAAGATCCTAAGTCGAACTTAACTCTAAGTTGGACTTAAATATTATGGAGAGCCATTTGTAGCCTTATAATAAAATACATTCAAAAGCAAAAATTGAAGTAATTTAGACTTTTCATAAATTCCACATCAAGAACATGAAATCTCCCATGATAATAGAAACTATGAATTATTTGAACCAACATTTTATGCCTTTTGAAATAACTTTTACAAAATATTTTCAATGATGCTAACGGCTTTCCATAACTGTTAAGTCCAACTTACAGTTAAGTTCAACTTAGGATCTTTGTGAAACACCCCCCTGCTCTGGTGCCTGGGCCGAGCTGACTGGCTGAGGGCAGCCTTCATCATCGGCGTCATCTGTGGAAGCGATGAAACGTGACTCACGGCCTGATGAGTGTGATTGGGGAAAGTGTGAAGTTCATCCTGTCAAATTAATTGGATGTAATTACATTGGGAAGGATCGTACGCTCCGTCCTGACGAATCCTTGGAGTTGTAATATATAGAACCTGTCAGTGCTTGAGGGACATGGGGTGCCTCACATCATTTCTTCAAGTTTGGGTTGGTTCTTAAGTGATGAAATTGGAAGAGGCTAAGAGGAATGTCATTTTATTGCAGTCATGAGATCTTCATGTTGGTATAAAGGTCATTGACTTGTTCGTTAGGTACACAAAGATGTAAGATCTAAATTGTACAGGAGGAAATGTGTTTCTTGATGGCATGGAAAATTAAATGTGTAGTGGTATGAGTTTTTTTTTGTGGTTAAATTTTTTAGGAATATTCTAATATTCAAATTTAGTGTCCATTCAAAATATTTTAAAAAGGATAATTTAAAAAGATATGTTTTTACATTTTTATTATTTTCTTAAGGGTTATAATGAGATTTTCTGAAAAAAGAAATGCCTTCAAAACACAAACAATGTTAGTACCTTATCTGTTTTTATACCCATATACACAAGTTGTGTTTTAGTTTGCAAATTGAAATTTGAACAGAATGGTAGGAGACACTCTTTACCACATTTCTGTTTATTTTATTATTTATTGATTGTGTTCTCCTCTATTTGCCCTCTACTGGCAACTCCATTTCAATCATCACAGCCTTTAATTTCATTTGGTCAAACTTCCCCAATCTAAATCAATGGCATTGAGAAGTTAATTAGAGTCTTTATTTTTTTGTGCAATCTTAATTGCTCCATGAATAAATGGAAAGAGACAGCTTTCAAATCATGAAAGTAACCTGAGAGTAACAAGCATTGATTGGACAATGGAAAGCATATGGACAGGAGCCAATGTGTATCCTTTCAAACCTCTCGGATCTTGAGGGTTAGTAAAAGGGTGATCTTCAAGGGATTCTGTGGTACATGCAGTAATCGCTTCTCAAGGAATTTGGTTACTTAATTCTTAACCTCAGACATGTGCACAACTTGTGCCTGACCCTAACCCTAACCCTAAACTCATCTAAACCCCAATAACAACCCTAATCCTAACCCTATCTCTTGGCCGGACAAAGTAAAGGACAGTATAAATGTCGCAGAAGCATTACCCGGGAGGTGCGATGGCTCAGTAGTAGAGCAGTTTTTTTTGTAAACTGGAGGTTTGAGACCAAAACAATGTCCTAGTGCCCTTTGGTAAGGCATCAATTCTCATCACCAAGTCCCTCAGAGAGGACATAAAGCTGTCGGTCAACTAGTTGCTTACTTACAAGCATACACATGCTTTCTTAGCAGCCAGGTGAAACAAACAATTCTCGGACATTAGTCAATGTGTACCCTTGCAAACCTATTTGATATCATGAAGATTAGTAAAGGGGTGATCTTCAAGGATTCTTGGCCTCACAATTCTGACAACAATTGCTCAATGGTCACCTACCAGGACTAAACAACCTTCTGACTTCTAACCTGGATCCAAAACTGTATTTAACCCTAACTTTAAACCTATTCCCAACCTCAAACCTAACCTACAACTCAAATAGTAATCTGAGCAAACCTAACGCTAAACCTACACATTGATGCAATAAAGCAATGCATCTAATGTTGTTTCACCCTCCCCGGGCCCAGAGAGTAAGAATTCAAAGCTCTATTGCATTCTGTATGGAGTGTAGGTGGTCTGTGATGTGTAAATATAGTTTATTAATTTTGTCTATTTGTGTTGACCTTGGCTTGAAGAAACACTAGGGATCATAGGCATGACTAAAAGATGATTATGACATTTTTAAAATGTCTTGCTATATAAATACATTTTTTTAAACCAAAAAGGGCAAGGTTACTTATTCTGACAGCCAGAAAGAGTGGGTGATAGGGGATGAAGTAGGGCACTATAATGTTGATGCAGAGTGAAAAAATACTTTTGAAAGCCAAGCATAAATATAGAGCATCTTGTAATTGATATGCACTCTTAATTTGTTTTAAATATCTCAAAGGGATGGGAGTCATAGTCATATACATGTACAACAGCACTGTTACTCGATCCTTTGTGAAACATTCATGATATCCATTTATTTTCAAAACTTCATGTACAAATGCTCTCCGAGACTTAGTTTGTAAGACAATGATAATATAAAGTAATGGACTCGTTGGTCATCGTTCAATTTATCTTTTAGGCTTCCGAATAAGTCTGTGGTAAAGAATTTAACCAGAATGTAGGATTGACCATAATATTGATCCCTTCTTAAATTGGCGCCACTTTGACAGTCCCTGTTTCATCCACTTGGCCAGTAGTATCATTTTCTCCTAACCCTATATATCCTGTGATACATGTAAATCAAATAAACATTGAACATCGACTTGTTCCGTATTTAGAACATTGTGGTTGATAAATCAGGTTTCTTGCCTGTACCTAGGATCCCTGAAATCCTCTGTGGTTTGTGTATTCACGGGTGTCGGCTTCCCGGGCTAATCCTTTGATCATGTGATCTCATACCCGTCATATCACTGGTTTACCATGGACAGGCCGGCCGGCTAAACCACAATGTGTTGTTCCCATTCCGTTAGGAAACCACTAAGACCATGAACCAGAAAGCGAAAATCAGGCAACTTCCAAGGATCTTCCCTTTTCTGCCCCCTCTTTTTGTATGGGGAAGATCCTTTCCGTTTAGTACGAGTGTAGCAGCAAACAGATCAAGACAGCTTCATAAAACTAATACCGGTAGCAATATATACAAATTACAATGAGGGATATATAACTTCTTGAAATCATGGCATTCGATTGGTCGTCAACAAATTTGAGAATTGTGACACTTGTCAGCTTTATGACACAAGGCCTAATTGTTTTAATTTCATAACCATATAGCCAGCTTGATCATAACAGACACACTGTGAATCACAAACTAAGGAAGATAACTTGTCGGTATTACACAACTGTTCGGGTTGTATTCAAATTGAAAGTGATCATATTCAAGCTTTGATACAATAAACCTAGATCCAACTGCTGATCAAACTTCTGTCAAGTAATTGCTGGCATTTAGGGTGTTAGAAATATTCAAGAAAACTTTAGCAACCATATTAAGCAAACTAACTTCCATTTTTGGAATAAATTATGAAACAAAGTCAATAGATTGGCCTCCAGAAGCCAGAGAGCTTATTTCTAAATCATTTGTTACTTCTAAACAAGGTCTTTATATTTTTAGATATGTATTCTATCGACAAATTTGAAAATAGAGGTTAATCATAGAAATTAAGCTGACAAATGTCACAATAGTGCACTAACATGAATTTCAAAACAAGATAACAATGTAGGTTAATTTAACAGAGAAGGGATTCAGATCAAATCTATTTGACATATCAAGGATAATACATGTATGTGGGAGGATTGTGCAACGGTGCCATTGCCAGAAATATGTAAGGCAGTACCATTCAAGATAATAGTGTGGTACGGTATGTCACTGAAACAGCTCCTGTAGGACTTTTGTGCCAAAGTTGATTTTTTTTTCTTTTCATTTTTGGATTCCAAGCTATCAGAAATTGATGGGGTTCAAATTTTCCCGAAGACACCAAATTTCCCTATTGCGCTTAAGCCATTTTGGCGCCCAATATGAACCCCCCAGGAAATGGAGGGGTCTGAAAATTTGAATCCCATCATTTTTGGCCAATTGGGACCCTTTTGAAGTCAAAACAGCAACAAACAAAAAAAATCAACTTTGGCAAAAAAATCCTACGGGATTACATACCATACCGCACTATAATGGTGTATTTAAAGTTTATAAAGCACTTGTTTGAAGCTAGAAGGAAATATATGAATATTGTGCAATCAAATTTATTTGTGACATTTGAAGTTGGTTTACCGGTAAGCGTTTTTTTTTTAAAGACCATCAAAAACAATTAAGTTACATGTATCTGATGCAATTGTAGTTGATGATGTAACCTTTTAGTGCATTACTAGATCAAATTAGTTACTAAATTAGTAGGTTAAATGAAATTGTTGTGATCAAGGAGCACAGTTTTGATTTGCGGATCTTTACCATTGCCTGCAACTTTTTCATTGTATTAGTAGGTAAAATGAGATTGTTGTGATATGGTTCTTTTTGGTCCTTCCAGGCGGTGAGTCAAGTTTTTGCTTGATTCCAATTGCTTTAAGTTCCCTCAAGACAAGCTTTAGTTTGTCGTCAAACCTGGTCTGATTCATACCCCTGTTATCAGTTCAGTTCAGATGTACTTTAATTTATAGCTCTACTTGTTTAACTTGAAAATATTGGTTTGTGCAAGTGCCGAGTTGATGTTTAATACCCTAAAAAATACTTGTACTTTGTTTAACTTACAGACAGTTAACTAAATTATTCATACCCTTACCAAGTTTTCTCATTTTTAAATGTGTGAAAAATTTAGTGCTGTAACATCACGGATATCTCCAATTCCGTTTAACCGCCAGTAAAAACCGGACGGTTTTCTGTTTAAAAAAAAAAAAAAAAAAAAAAAAAAAAAAAAAATATATCATTTTTTTTTTTTTTTTTTGACCGCAAGCCAGGTCCATGTGAAAAAGCGGGAAGGACTTTCATTTAACTGCGAGGTGCATTTGAAGGCGCCGATTTGTGCTTGTGAACTTGTCACAAATAATAGTAACAATGTCGTTTTAAGAAGAATGTGTAAGATCATTAATGTAAATTAAAAACAGTAGACGACCTACGATAGAACCTTGTGGTACACCGTGTGTAAAAGTTGGATGAATTATTATTATAAACTACATATTGAGATCTATTACAAAGATTACTTTCAAACCAAGATGACGGGCAAATTGGAGTGTTGTTCTAGTTTCGGAGTGGTGAGTCAACACACAGATGACTGAGCTGGGAGACATTGCCAGACATAGTGCCAGGTGGAGGGGCATAAATCAAAACTTTAAAAAATAAATTAAAAAAAAAAAAAAAAAACGGGAAAACGAAACCGTCCAATTGAAAACGGAATCTGCCATGGGCGGTCGGATACCGGACGGTTAAACGTTTGACTACAGCACTAGAAAAATTGATTTGTTTTGATTTCTATTTCTTGAGCATGTGGCATATCAAAGATTATATCACTAATCAGGCCTGATGCAAGATATTGATCTACATTGGTCACACTCCACCCATGATGTAAATGGGTACTTGGCAGGAATTAATTCCTTGAAATGCTAGGGCGCTGTAATGTCAGCACAGCTAAAGCCGGGGTAATAATATCTTACTTTGGAAGCGCTTTATTACAGACTTAATTGTAATTCGCGCTATATAAAAGCCAAGTATTATCATTATTATTGAGTATTAAAAAAAGACCCTAATAACATCATGTACCTCTCGCTTTCTCACTTGACCCTTCCTTTCTCACTTGACCCTTCCTTTCTCTCTTAACCCTTCAGGATTGAGTTTTCAGTGAAGAAGGAAGGATGGGGTGGAGGAGGAACGAGGACAGTCAGGTTTGCTCAGGGTCAAGGAGACACTGCCGTTCTCAAGCCGTCCAGCAAGATACTGACCGTTAGCATTGGTAGTGGACTTCCACGCAACTCAAGTAAGTGTTGATCATTTACAGTGGTGTTCTGAAAGCAATGTGATTGTCATGAAAAACTAAAGTTGGGACAAATCAATCTCTGCACTAAGCTAGGCAAGTTATTAGTTGATATCTGCACAATGCTGGCTGCATTCATAAAAAGGTAAAAGAGATATCTGTGTAACCACCAATAGTTAAAGTGGTGGTTATTTTACCTGACTACTAAGAAAGCACAAACGCTTGTAAGTAAGAGGCCAGACAGCCGACGGCTTAAGGTCCTCTCTGAGGGACCTGGTAATGAGGATTAATGCCTTACCAAAGGGCACTAGCGCATCGCCTTGGTTTCGAACCCGGGTCACCGGATTACGCGACCACTGCTCTACTGACTGACAAGTCTAAATTCTGCAGTTTCAGTTTGACATTACGATTAACATTGTTTTCCCTGATATTAATCATAACATAATTTTGAGACTATGGCCCCTGTTGAGTCAGAAGGACATATATTCATCATAAAAAGAATGAGTGAACACCTTTCTGGCCCTAAACGGTCTCAGTTTGTCATTACGATTAAATTGTTTTCCCCAATATGTAGCTGATATTGCAACCATGCCAAGAAGGGCAGAATCGTCCAAGCCAACTTTTGTAGACAGATCATTGTTGTGCATAGATAGAGATTGACCTAATTCTAAAATCCAAAGCTTATTTTGTGAAATTTGTTTTACAATGCCAAAAGTGGCACATCTAACCCTAAGATTGTAAACAGGTGTATAATGTTTGTGTAAATGAAGATAGAAAGGCCTCCTTTTCTTCTTGAAATAAAAAAAGAGGTATATTTCATAGGATATTTTCATATGTTCTTAGTTTAACATAAAGATTTGGAACTTAAAAACTCAACCTTTTAAAAGTGTTCATGTGTACTGAGAGGAGTAATAGGGAAAAGTAATTCACTTCACAAACATTTGGCATATCTTCATTGGCTTATTTTAGGGAATATAAATGGAACTTTGATTGTTTGAAGCAAAAGAGAAAGATGACGATCGAAAAATTGATCTTGCATTCCTTTTCTTTCATTTGTTAAAAAAGGACCTGGACTACGTGACGTCAAGGTGTCAAGCAAAGACAGGCAGGCCGGTAACCGCGGCAACAGCAACCGTGGCAATAGTAACCGTGGCAATGGGCATGTATCGAGGAGACCGGCTCCCAGCCAGCCTGCCCCGGGCAAACCCACTGCTCCGTATGCCCTGGTACAGAAGAGAGGCGGTCCTACCAGCCCCACCAAAGGAGGTACAGTCTTGAAATTATTATTATTATTATGCAGGCCTGATAAAAACCCGATTTAAATCGGTTTCCTGATTTTTTTTGATTTTTCCCGATTTTTTCCCGATTTTTTTTTTTTCTTCCCGATTTAAAAAAAAAAAAAAAAAACAGATTTTTTTTTTTTTTTTTTTTTTTACCAATTTTTTTTTCCTTCCCTTTTTTTATCCTGATTTTCCCGATTTCCCTCTTGTTTTTTATATTCTTCCCTATTTTGCCCTATTTTTTTCTCCCAATTTTCTTACTCGAAAGGGCGAATGTTGTTAGATGCCATTTTTTCCCCGCGAATCCTCTTCTTTTTTTTTTACTCATGGGGGTCGTGGTTGAGGGGAAAACAAAAAACCTATTTTTCTTTTAGGGCTCACTATCACCCCTGATTATGTGATTCTGAATTTTGTCACTAAACAGCAATTTTTTGTACTATATTTGATTTACAGTAACAGAATGTGTGTAAGTCCTAGAAAGGACAATTGTTGATTCTTTCGTGGAAGAGAACTGAAGTTCAAGTGTTTCAGTATGCTATATCTGTTGGAAAAATTCTAAAAAGGATTATTTAGGGATCTTCCAAAGAAAGAAGCTGTGTACAACATTTTGAACAAGATGCTCTGTTCTATGTCAGGAGACTAACCTACTTGGTTTTACTTGATGTCTTATTATCGTCTCCACATGAACACCTTCAAAGAACACTTTAGAAGATTCATTGTTTGGATCAGCAAAATATAAACAAATTTCCATATTTTGTTGGAAATCACATTCACTGAGACCATGTGCATTATTGCTCAACATTTACTCGAGATATTACTTGTTAGATTTCCTTACATGTAACTTTTCTTTGCTCATTACTCAGCTATAATCTTTTTTTTTTAGAAATTACCATAAATTATGATTCATATAGGTTATCAAAAAGGAAAGGGAATTTGATATCTCCCATGCATAGGAAGGAACAGCTCCTTATATGGGGCCATTTTAGAAAAGCGAAATTATTTATGGTTGCGTATGATTGCCAGAAGCTGCTTTCTTGCTGACATGCATCTAGTATGTCTGTCCTTGCGCTCAGGAAGATATAAATACTCAAGGACCTATTCAGGTGCATATAGAATTACGATGAACAGGACATCAAACTGAAGGCATGGGACCGTTGTTAATCAGCGCTGAAAATTAGAGCGAGGAGAATCATGCGATACATCATCTTATTTAGGAAAAGGAAAGGGTCTTGCTTGAGGCCATTACAACGATGTTTGATGGAGGAATGGTGAAAAAAGAAGAGATATATCTGGCCCTAAACGTATATATCTGCCGAATAGAATATGATGGTCAGTTTAGCGCTAATAAAGTATGGCCTTCAGTTCCTTGACAACTCCTGCCTTATATAAAAATACTCTTATATATCCATGGGTCAGCAAAAATTAGGGGAATTCATCATCATGATTTTTTAAGTTAAGTAAGAGAATTGATGTTATTCTATTTTCTGACCACATGTTGACTTGCCAATGGTGTAATATTTTTGTGTATTACTATTTTTTTTTTTTTGCAGTATATTATATTTGTCTGCAATCTTTCTTTTTTCAAAGGGGGGGGGGGGTCGAGGGTCTGTATCAAGCTTTAAAAATGATTGTACATTTGATTGATTGACTGTAACATGTAGTTTGATAAGAGTCCTCATACAGGCTTTATGTCAGACTAAACAGGTGAAAGTTTTATCCTTTGCAGTACTGTTGCTGGGCAACCGATTAGCGTTTGATTTTAGTATCATCCAGGAACGCCAACCCTGATGAAATGGAAGTAGAGCAAGACTGCTTCCTTCCGTCTCATTATCCTCTGCCCCAGGCTGGTGATCACATGAAATACTATTTAAAAAAGAGGCTCTTACGGCAGCCATATTTAGTTTTTCAGCCTGTGAAAATGCTACAGTGCTTTGCAATCTATTCCCTAGTATTTGATCATCTAAAATAGAGTTCCAGATTATCAAAGCAATTCGGAGGGTAGCAACCATATGACGGACTTTTCAGCCTGTGGCAGTGTTTGAGTGCTCAGTTGTAGCATGCTGTTGGTCAGTTGTTGTAGCGGATGTCCATTATTGTCATGGTAACATTATTTGTACATGTATGTAGATCACGGCTCTGTCGTATGGAGAGTTATGATCAATCTTGATCTATCTCAAGTCCTCCGGTGAGTCACAAGGGTACAAACCCTTATTCCTTTTTGATAGGTTTGCTGATTGATATCAAACTCATGTTGAGTTAACATAGGCTAGAATCAGCTACAGCTCTCTTTAAGACTGAGCCAAGTAGCCGCTAGTAGATCTTGATAAAATAACCTTTCATTAAATTCAATTTATCTACATTAATAATTGAGACACATACATGTAAATGTATGCTCAGCAGAGTATAATCATTGCTTTGAGTTAGGATAACAACTGTTTCTTTTATATTAACAGATGAAAGAAGCAAAGGATTTGTCTTGCTAATGTCTGTGACTGTTGTAGTAGAATGAGAATGCTTCACTTGGAGTGACTCAGAGTTGTAATCTTTTACATGATCAGATGGATTGTTCATCCCACTGTGATCCTTGATAGATACCATCTGGCCATCTATAGGTCATATGAAATGAAGGCATCCACCATATGAAATAGAGGCACCCACCATGTGAAATAGAGGCATCCATTGCTTTAATACAGGACACACTGATACAGTCAATGAAACATAAAGTCTCATCATAGGAGCCCAGCTGGTGGTGCGGTGCTCCAACATTTGCTCTGGCTTGCTCTGGGCTTGCTCTGGGCTTGCTCTGGGCTTGCTCTGGGCTTGCTCTGGGCTTGCTCTGGGCTTATCAAAGTCTCTGTGGGCTGCCTGCAAAACACCATTAACTACTCTGTATTGTCAGCAGCAGTAATGCATTTCTTCTGAGCAGCTGATGATATAGGGTTAGGTGTAGTGTTAGGGTTAGGTGTAGTGTTAGGTGTAGTGTTAGGTGTAGTGTTAGGTGTAGTGTTAGGGTTAGGTGTAGGGTTTAGGTGTAGGGTTAGGGTTAGGTGTAGGGTTAGGGTTAGGTGTAGTGTTAGGTGTAGTGTTAGGGTTAGTTGTAGTGTTAGGGTCAGCTGTAGAGTTAGGTGTAGTGTCAGGGTAAGGGTTAGGTTTTGTGTTAGTGTCAGCTGTTGGGTTAGGGTTAGGTGTAGTGTCAGGGTTAGGATAATATTTAGTGTTAGGGTTTGGTCCAAGGTTAAAATTAAAATGTTGGTCAGTGTAGGATATTGACCACAAGCAATATTGCCGGAGCACATACAACTGGCGGTAGATCCTACACCTTGCATCTGATCGGTCATGTGACCTATCGGTACTTGCTTTGATTTAGAGTGGAGATTTTGGCAGACGTGAAATAGAATTTTATGCTGAATGGAGTCGTTGAGTAGTCTTTGAATGAAGAATAGTTATTGCCTTAATAATTTGAAGAATCATCTTTATTTGTTTTTTTTATGATTTGCCAAAATCTAGTATGATAATTCTATGTGAAGATCATCGGGTCAGAATGAATGGTTAATTTACTTTCCAAGTAATTAATCAAATTTTAAATCACTACCACGTTCTTCAGGATTGGGTGTTTCTGTGTCCAGTGCAGGATCAGAGTTTTGGCATGTAGATGGAATATTATAAGTTTTGGTGCCTACAGTAGTTGTGTCAAACTATAGTGTTTTTTTTATTAAAACAAAGTTCATATACTTGTTCAAATAAATTGATCAGATTTTTATTCTGGATATCAGTGCCTTCAGTGGTTCTGCTCTACACTACTCTGCCAATTATGCTACATGTGTCATATCATATTGACTCACAACAACAACAATCAAAAGAGCAGAGCAGACAAAAGTGTTCTTGTAAATCAATACCTGAATACTACTAATGAAAGCACTGCAAATAGCATGCCTGGAGAAAGAAGGTTGAAACCGTATCATTTCCCTTTTCAAATGTCCCACTTCCTTCAGTAAAGTTCATTGTCAAGTATAACTCTATTTTGACGCAGTCTATTTTCTGCTGTAGTATCTGCCATTCCGTCTAATTAACCAATCTAAATTTAATTCGTAGTGCACTATATGCCGAGGTGATCATGATATCCAGCGCCCTTTAAATAATCTCATTTCTTAGCCATAAGTAAATACTATAGTTAGTCTTTGTTTTTAATGTCCCTTTTAAAATTCAAATAACTTGATATCTTGGCTCTAATACAGGGTGTATGAAATAAAATTTTCCCTCTCTATAAATGAGTACATTGTATATTGAAAGCATTGAGATCCTGTTACAAATTTGTTCCACACTCAATACATGTACATGTAAGCTTCTTGCCATACTGGGGTAACATGTGACTGTTACATTTTCTACGATGTGATGCACATTCTTATCATTGCATTTTGGACAGTCAAACCTGCTATAGCGATCACCTACCTATGATTACGCTTTGTATATATTGTTTGAGCTGTATGATTGAATGTTGTCTTTATATAGGTCCATGCTGTGAATCATTATATAAAAACTATGTTTAATTATTAAAGGAAATGGATGAAGGGAAAATACTGAGTACACTGACAATAAATGAATGTTAACCTTTGATTTTTCCTACCTTTACAGAAAAAAAATTGTTACGCAAAATTAGACAATAGTCTATGGAATTTGAACCCGAGTTCAAGTTTGAGAAAATAGTTTCAAACATACATACATTCCACATCCATATTTTAAATCTATGATGGTTTCTAGGAATATTACTTTTTTTTTTTCTTTTTTTCCCACTTTTTGTAGGAGGGGTATTTCTGCTTCAAGTGATAATATTTTGTAGTGATGATTTTAGAGTCATATCTTAGCCTGTATGATAGCTAATATCAAAGATGATTCAGGCGGGATTACCAGTACAGTCTTTTCCAGCAATTAACAATTAGATATGACCTGCGTGCCAGAGCCTGTATGGAGCACTGGACGGGACTTGCAGTGACTCGATAAGAAGAAGAAGAAGAAGAAGAAGAAGACGACCTCACAAGAATACCAGACAAGATAGCACCTTTTTATCCCAGATTCATAATTAAATAGTCCTCAAACATTTGGCTTTCCAAGATAAATTGTCTATCAATCCCTTCTCTTTCATATAACCCGTGCTCTGATTCTCGAGTGCAACAGCTGCTGCTGCTATTCCTTTGTGTTCATTTTGATTCGATCAATTGATCTTGCTTTCTAATCTTGACTCACATAGCGTCACCATAGTAACAAGACACATGCCTCCTTGGTCTTAATCCTCTAACAGCGGGGCTGGCTTGCGCCATTTGTCGTCAGGGGATTAGGGCAACGTCTCTCGACGGATGCGGCACTTGTTTTCTCTTAATCACTTGTCTTAATCTCCTCTCACAACAACCGTCCAAATCAAAGAGAAAAATTGCTTCATTTCAAACTGTTCATCTGAATCCCCTTTAAAGGAGATTGGTGACTGTCACAACTGAAAATGTTCATACTTAGATATTGGTACTTTTGCATGAAACTTGGCTTTCAAGCCTCGGATTGTTTAAAGGGCAAGTCTTGGTCATTCCGTTTCCCTATGCTATACCTTGTATCATGGAATAAAGAACTTGATCGTCATTGAAAGTATCTTTATGATTTATACATACCTGATAATTTGTTTGATCAAAGCATAGTACGGCCAAGAACTTGATAAAATCGTCACAGGTTCTTTAGATCTTTGATGTAGTTAGTGACACAGGCAACAACTTACCTTGGACTTACCCCCATTCTTAGTGAGCTAGGGTACAAAACTTTTCCAGTTAGTACATGCAGTTTAGGTAGGTTTGTGCTACTTGACAGGTGTATAACAAAGTGCATTGCTTTCAAGTGGATTGCACTTATATTTAAACAGTACTTGCCACAATTGTAATTAGGTCATCAAATGTTGGTTTTAACTCTGTATGAATCTATTTTTAAGTTGGGTTCAATATCTGTACTATCAAATGACTAATCACGCTCTCTTTGTGAAAATATTTGGCTCCGGTTATATCTATGATCATGTCTCACATAACGCTGTTTGATCCATGGAGTCATATAATCTGGCAATACTATATCTTTTTTTTTGGCAGGAATGTCAAGAGTTGAAGAAGGCCAAATTACCCATCAACCAGCTAAATATACACTCGTTTTGATATCAATTTCAATTGTTGTAAATAGTTTTGTTCAATCAGTAATATCACATTTACATGTACTTTCAGTTGGATGCATTTAGCATTTGTTGATAGGTTAACTTATTTGTACCCTGAATACTTTTTAAATGGTAATAGTTCTTATGGCAATTAGGATTATTGCAGTCCAATAATTTCATATTCATTTTTCCATCTTGATTCAGTCTTTTTGATATGTTGTCCTCCTTGTCTACTGTAAATTGTTATCTGGAAGTTTTGACACATGTCAATTGTGTATCTGAACAACTTGATAATTGGACATGGTAATAGTGATTCTTATTAAGTACATGTTCATGATAAAAACTTTAACTAAACTTCCAACAGTTTCCTTTGAAACACAGTTTCCCTGCAGGGAGACCATGTTCACTTTAAGAGTCTAAAGACATTGTTTTGCCAGCAGCATGTGATTTGGCAATGGAGCCCATGCTGTGTCACAGCCTTGTTTGGCTCCCACCCAAAGCAGTTTAACTAGACTAGAATAAAAAGAATTCTTTAAAGATTTAATTGGTCTGTGATTGTTTTCACCAAACCATTGTCTGCTGGATCCCTTCCTGTTATTGTCTGTTACGTGATCATGTCCCATGTTCTCTCAACTCCCCACTTCCATAATGTACCTAATTCATACGTGAGACATTGAAGTCTCATCTTTTAAATAGACCCTATACAGTTTTCATGCTTTCATGAGACTTAAGTTGAAATATAAAAATTCAAGAGCCTTACAATAAGCATGGAATGTTCTGTTCCTTTCTTCTGATATATTGTTTGTTTTTTCCAGACAAATGTGCTCTTATTTGGTCATTAGTATATTTGACAATATCAGTTTTTTTCTTCTTCAAAAATACATTTTAGTTTACTTTTGAATGTAAATTTTTGTAAAAGATTGTGTTAAATTTAATTAATTAGTATTCATCTGGTAGCTTTAAGTCCATTGTACGATATATGCTCCCTTTACAATTGCTCCACTGTCAATGTCCTACACTAACTGAATTCCTAATTTCAATCCTGGACCAAAAACTACACCCAACCCTAAACCCATATATAAATCTAAACCTAATCTAAAACTCAATTGCAACTCTAATCGTCACCTTATATTTCTAACAAGATCAAACCAGGGCCCCATTGCATAAAACTTACCATTGATGGTAACTTTGGCATCAATGGCAACTACCATGGTAACAGGGCTCAACAGCCAATCAAAATCAAGGTTTCCATGGTACTAACCATTGATGGCAAAGTTACTATCATAGGTATGTTTTGTGCAGCGGGGCCCTGGAGCTGTTGTTACTATGTCATGTCACCCTCAAGTCATATGCCATGAGCTTACCTATCTCTGAACTCTATCTTTTCTTACATCCTCCTGTAGGCATGAGACGTACTTCAAGTCGAAGGAAGAGTGGAGAGCAGCCCCATCTACCAAAAGGGGGCGCCCAGATCTTCGCCAAACAGTTCAAGAATGTGATCAACAGCCAAGACTACCTACAGACACCAGATGCAGGCGTATCAGGGTAAGATATTATACAAATAATACACAGCAGTGAGGGCATTAGTAAGAATTACCCACAAAACATGATTTTACTAATGACCGGTACAGACACCAGACGCTGGGGTAGCAGGGTAAGATATTGAACAAATAATACACAGCAGTGAGGGCATCAGTAAGAATTACCCACAACAGATGATTTTACTAATGACCGGTACAGACACCAGACGCTGAGGTAGCAGGGTAAGATATTATACAAATAATACACAGCAGTGAGGGCATTAGTAAGTATTACCCACAAAACATGATTTTACTAATGACCGGTACAGACACCAGACGCTGGCGTAGCAGGGTAAGATATTATACAAATAATACACAGCAGTGAGGGCATTAGTAAGAATTACCCACAAAACATGATTTTACTAATGACCGGTACAGACACCAGACGCTGGGGTAGCAGGGTAAGATATTATACAAATAATACACAGCAGTGAGGGCATTAGTAAGAAAACTCACAAAACATGATTTTACTAATGACCGGTCATTAGTATTTGCTAATGACCAGTCATTAGTAAAATTACTTGTTAGGCAAAATAAATGCCTGGCCACGTGTACGCTCTCAACCAATCATTTGATTAGGATCCGCTTCATCATCTTATAACATTTTATAGTGCCCAATATGGTATCAAGATAACTACCCCTCTGGACAATCACCTCTATGACAACTACATCCCCTCCACCTAGACAACTACTCTCTTAAATAAGATTCCCTAACCTGGGGAGAATTTTCTGTGGGAAAAAGTTGTTTGGTATTCAATTTTGGGAAGGATGGTATTGGAGAGAGGATGGTGTTACTGGAAGCAGATGTCTTGAATCCACCTAAATAATATACAACGTACAAGCTTTTAATTGCTGCATCAAAAGCATGGTATTCACATTCTGCATGTAATGTACATGGAAGGTTTTATCCAGTCACACCCCTTTATCAATAAATCGTATTGAGGGGCTTTCTTCTCTCCCATAATTCAACTTACAATTTTATGAATGCCGATTTGCTCTTCATTTACAGGCAAAAACGTAGGACCATAAAGGGCAGCCGCCCTGCGCCTGGAGCTGGTAGACCCAAGCCCAAACCACAACCACCAGCCCCGGCAAGACCAAAGTGTCGTACCATCTACCCCTACGATGCAGGCGATACAGACGAGTTGTCATTCGGAGAAGGAGAGACTATAGAAATCATTTTGGAAGGTGAGTTGAGTGTTAGATTGCATCATTTTAAGGAGGGAAGGGTGAGGGAGAAGGGGAAGGATTTGATTATTCCAAATGTGATTTTATTCAGCAGTTTCATTATGATATGCAAATCAAAGAATACAAATTTAAGATAGCAAAGACAGTATTAAAAGCAGAGAGACAGGATCAAAATCATTTACATGAATTATGAAAAGAACTGGACCTAAATTAATCCCTGTGGAACACCATATGAGATTGATTGTAGATTTGAATTGAGTTTTTAATTTGAGGATGCATGAGAAGGGTCATTGTGATGTGGGTAATAAAGACAAGTTGTGTTTCAGAGAAGGAGAGATCGTTGAAATTGTTAAAGAAGATGAGCTGATTGTAAATCTTAATGGAACTGGGAGGGGGAGGGGGTTGCAATCTACCACTCCATAATTATTATCATATGCGTGATAAAGACAAGATCTCTGTTCGAGAAAGAGAAGTCATTGAAGTCATCATGTGAGATGAGCTCTTAGATGTAAGTGAACAGTTGTAATGCTGCCCCCTGACTCTTTGATCTTTCATGTTACCCATACCAGATTTCATTGAAAGTGTGGCATGAATAACATTTAAAAAGTTTGTTTTTTAAAGAAATGACATCAAACCTTTTCTCTTGAATGCTATTTAGTTGAAGGAAAGGAAATAACAAAAAATTCTCTGATAAAAGTTAAAACTGGATGAAGTTTCTTGTTGACCTTCATTCTTTACTCATCAAGATTGTAAGAAGAAAATCTCCTCTAATCTTTATAATTCTTTGAACTCAAGTTATTGTCACAGCATTTAATGCAACATGTAACTAAACCTTGTTGGGGGCAGGGGGGGGGGGGCTTTCTTTGTGGTCAAAATAAAAAACACCTGCCAGTGAATTATCCCCAAATCCTCTTGCAAGCGTAGCACAGAAGACCAGTAATGTCCATTCAGTCGGTGCTACAGTCATCAAGAATGAGCCAGTTAATGATAATGAGTATTATTCAGATATATCTCTTTGAGCTGTGTTTAATCCGTAAATGTTTGGTTAAATCTCTTCAGGATTGAGAGCTAGACATTGCAATCCCCTAGTTCCGGTCAAAGTGTCATTGTTCTACAACAAAGAGAGGCAGAGAGAATGAGCGAATGAGTGAGATTTAGAGAGAGAGAAAGAGAAAAAAGGAGAACGATATAGAGAGAAAGAGAAAAAAGGAGAACGATATAGAGATAAAGAGGGAAAGGGAGAAATATGTTACAGATAAATGAGATACAGTGGTCACACGTTTTGATTTCATATTTGGGATTGTGATAAAGACAAAATAGAATTAGGAGGTAGATAGAGACAAGTAGAGTAATGTGTGTGTGTGTGATAGAGAGAGAGAGAGAGAGCAGAAGATAAAGACAAGAAATAGAGACAAGAAATAGACAGATACCCAGAGGTGCAGAGAAAGACGAAGGGAGATTTAGAATAGGGAGAAAAGTATTTTCATTTTTTATAAATTAATTAGATTTTAGATTTTAGATTTGTATAGTGTAGAAAATAGGAGTCAATTAGGCATAGGAATACCAAAAAATGAATGGAAATAGGTTTTAAACAAACAAAGAACCTAATTGTTATCAAATTCATTCATAATGCATTTCAGCAAATCTCTCCCCCCCCCCCCCCCCCCCATTTGACTTCATGATACAATCAATGAGTAATAATAGTAATAGTAATGAGTACTAAGGCTAATGAAACAAAGCCACATACGAGGTCATATTGAAGCCTTTGCCCCTCCAGCTTAGGGAATCACTATGCCTTCAAACATATCTGATATTACTCATATCGGTAATTAATATCAATTAGGCAAGTCCTTGAATACGTCTTTGAAAGACTTGAGGCACTTTAGACTTTATTGTGAAGGTAGTGTGACTCAACATGGCTTGAATACTCGTAGATTAATCACACAAGGATGTACCAAGGATGTACCTGATATCACCACTAGACAATAGACATATGTGTTTGATACAGCAAGTGTCTTTTGGGTGTGTCCCCGTTTTTAGAGTTCATGTCAAATTCAACGGATCGCGGCAAGTCCCGCGTCATGCTGCCTCAATTAGATCAGGCTGCAGATTTCACCAAATCTAGGATTTGAATAATAGGCTCATCGGCAAAATCTAGAGATTATGAGTTTGATGACAAATAAATGAGTAATGGATTCCCCTCTTGTGCAGAGTGTCCATACATACACTAACTGTTTGACTGCTGAACATGACATTCCTACCTTTCTAAAACCGTGTTATGTTTCTTAAAAGTGACTCTGTAACATTGCCTCAGATTCTGAAACAAAATCCTGAATTTAGCTCATGCTGCAATCAGGATTATAAACCTTCAGGTCAGTCAGGAATCCCATGACTTTTACAAGCCGATCGCCTGTCTGATTATCAAGATATTTATGATTGGAAATCAAAACTTCATTTTTTTTGTTTTCTTAACGTTTTTTATAACACTACAGTCTATTGGGGGAAAATGAGTATGGTAAAACAGGTCACTCAAAGATTTTAACTTTTTTGAGGCACTTCATGATCATTTTGAAGCACAATTTTTTAGGACTTCAATATTACACCATATCACAGACACACGTAGGGCCATGCATCCCAGTTTTAACATTTTTAAATGATGCCTTTAAGGTAGTTTTACCCTGGAAGAAAATGAATCCAAAGGAAACAATTAATATTTACGCCTCAATAGGAATACCCTAGACATTTAAAGGGTGGTGTATCTAGCAGTTTCTTGTGTAAAGCTGGAACGATTGCTACTGATATTTTAGCAAATCTTGAGAAAAACCCAATGTGTTGAGGCAAGTTGTAGGAAGATTTAAGTGGGACTATTTCTATGTCCAATGGTTATATACATATAGATCATAGTAGCTTCTACTTGTATTCTTGTATAAAGTTGTTCATTGTTTATGGAAGTCCTTTCATGCACTCATCATTGATGATCATATTTTGTCATTTAGACCAACTTGAAAATAATTTGGCTAGGAAAGATGGACAATAGTTATTTAGGAACCACTAAATTAAAGTGTGAAGCAAAGTTTTATTTCATTGAGAATCTATTACTTAAATGATGGGTCGTATAGAGGTGTGAATATAAATGGAAGTAGTACACAATCAGCAGCAAATTGAAGATATTGGAAAGGTCTGAATACGCTGCAAATGAGACATCTATATTAGACATTACTCATGTGTAGTGGGAAAGGAATAGTCAAGTATTGTTACAATTGCCATTGTTCATGTGCTTTGGCAGGCTTTCATTGTTGCTTGTAATATGAAGGTAACATTGTTTACCCAAGTTATGCTACGGTCACAAAGGTTCGTACGAACGATAATTTTGTACGAATCTCCCCGTTTTTCCATTGTCTTCCCGAATTTCCATTGTCTGAAAATCGTTCGTACGGCGTTCGTAGCAGTTCGTAATGGCATTTGTGACCGAGGCTTTAGGTTGAGTTTTATCAGAATGTCATCTTTTGACTCAATTGAAGGCACATGCTCTGAAAAGGGGGAAGGTTCGGGTCATACAAAATAGAAGTCCCATAGATTAATGATATAAATATACCCTTAGTTTACAGGTTTCATGAGTTAGTTTTGTTTGTAGTAGTAGATAATTGGAAATCAAGCTTCTTCTTAGCTTTTTGAGTTTACATTCTGAAGCATTTGAATAAGAAGAAAAGAAGAAGAAATTTGTCTTATTAAGAGGCCTCTAATAGTCATGAGGCTAAATCAAAGAAGCTTGTATGAAGGTTCCTTGATTGCCTTTATTGAGAGCTGCTAAGAACTAGGCATAGATCTGGCACCATTTCAAACATAACACCCAGGAAATGGAGATATCAAAAAGAGTTTGTGATCCGGGGAAACTTACTTCTTCTAAATTTAGCCCAAGTAAAAATGTCATGTTGATAAAGATCATAAGAGGCTTCTCAAATTGCTATTCAGGCTTAAGCATTAGAAGGAAAAGGAAAGAATTTCTTTCCTCCTAAAAGTATTGTGAGTATTGGTCATAAAGGCTCTAAATATAGAAAAGGAATTCCTCATTTTTTCACCTAAAGAGGGAAAAATTGATGTGGGGTGTTGAGATCATCATGTTCTAAAGCAAGCTTCATATCCTGCCATTGTCAAAAGAAATTAAGTTTAATTCTATTGAAAGATCATTTATGCGTTGGGCTATTAAAGATGAAGTTGAGTTCTGGTCATGCGATTGCATTGTGAAAGAAACGGTGTGGAATCGACCAGAAAAGGTTGATCATCTAGCATATAAGACTTTGTGTGTATTGCAAGGTTCTGGAATCATCAAAATGATCAGAAATTTGGCCAAGTCTTGGTAAAGTTACAAACACTGTACACAGAAAGATGTATATGGGACTACACAAACACGTGGCGTATAAATCCTACCCCCCCCCCCCCTGAGTTTTACGATGTTACATGACATATTTAGAATATAAAGGCATTTGAAGAGCCATGCTTTTCAGGGAACATGTCTTATATATGATGTTCTTCCACACTTGCATAATAAGAATGATGACGCTCACAAATTATTTTTCACCTCTTCCCAGAACTCACCTTCTCTTTAATCTTCATACTGTATTACAAAACACAATCACAAAGGCTTTCAAGAAATCAAATGTAGGGCGATCTGAGTACTGTTTTGTATTGTCGGACTATTTAATATGTCATTGCAGGGAAGAAATTAATATTTATTTTTCAGGGGCTACTTTTCAAGCTTGCCTGCATGAAAATAACACTCTAAAATTGTTTTGCATTGAACTCTTTGCGAATTTACAGGGGCTCTTTTTTATTTTGGGGGGCTCTTTTGGGCATTTCGGGGCTTTTTCGCCCCGAGCCCCCGTGTATTTTTTTCACTGTGTCATTGTTATGTTTGAGCATTTAATTAGGTGATCCATTAGGCTTTTTATACTTAAATCAATTTATTGAAGGTCTTTGCATCCTTGTTTAAAAAAAATAGTAGATTCAAATTTATTATACATGTAGGTTTATATTTTTTCAATTGAGTTCATGATGTTACTGTTATCATGATTATCACTGAATAAATGGTAAACAATTCTGAATGTAATTGAACTACAGGATCACTTCTAAAGATTATTGAGCTTTTGACTAAAAAAGAGACAAAATCTAACCGAAACAATAGACCTGTTTACTGGAATTTTAATCTGGTGTAATCATTAAATTTATATTAACAAGAAGCCCCCCCCCCCCCCCCCCATCAGTAGAAATGGACTAGTCATAAATAACTCTCATTTTAGATGAATAGGGACGCGCATTTAGCAACTCAATACATGTGTCAGCTTTACACAAAATGATATATCCTTCTCATTTATTTTAGGCTCATTTGTTTCCATCTTGCCAAACAAACAGAGAAATCTGATGCCTCCCCCATTATACAGATTTCTTCAGATTATCAACATTTGGCAAAAATCCCAGTCTTATCCTATCCTTTCCTGCTTCTGAGGAAAGTAACTGCATGTAGGATGGCAGATAGATGAAAGCTAAAGATTGATGCTAAAAATATTTAATAGAAATGTCAAAGAGGAGAATACTTCCTAAGATAGAGAGAAGGGTTTCGTCATTGCAATCAGCTGATTCATCACTCTTCCAAGAATGACTGAACTGAGAAGGTCTTATGAAAATCATCTTATCGATATGGGCCAGATGGAGACAAATCCGCAATCATGATCATTACAAAAACTGGTTAATAGTAAACAGTTACAAGTATTATGCATAATTAGATATTTCTAAGTTCCAAATGGTAATTCCAGTAGAGTGGTTATTTCTTCAAATAGTTGCAGGTTTGTCTCCTATGAATATGCCTTAGCACGAGAAATCCATACCCTTTTGCAATTTGAACCTGATAGATGTGAATGGATATTGTTTTGCTGCTATTTGAAGGTACTAGTAGTTGAATTTTGTTGCCATCGAGGGATCTATGAGCTTATAGTCCTGCATGTCACTCATATTTTGGAATTCAGACCAAGAATACTTTTTGTTCTCTCTATTTTAAGCAGCGACGTTAAAGACAGATTTGCCTTTCTTTCTTTATTTTTTTCCATAAATATTTCCATAAATTTCTCAATATGATAATATTTTAAAATCTGAACAGATCATTGATAATAATCAGAGTATATTTTTATCGATTTGAAATTGCTCATTGAAATTGATCATTCTTACTACGGCTTTGTTCATTATTCACTCTTATTCTTTACTTATTTTCTGTTATATGTTACTATGTATTGATGTTTTCTATGATGTTTATATTGTTTATATTGTTTATATTGTTTATATTGTTCAAGTAGTTTGTATCTTCATATATGTTGCATTCGTTTACAGGGCCCCCTGGAAAACAGTACTGTGATTACTGACAGGTCTACCCTGTTTGAATAAAATGGAATAAATAAATAAATGAATAAAGGCATTTCGTACAATTCATGAACTAAAGCAAAAGTGGGCAAAGGGAAAGATGGGGTAAGAGTGTGAATAAATGTCCTTGATAGGTGAGGCATTGTAATAATGAACTTGTTAAATTCAAACGGTGTCCTGCTGTCATCTGTCTTCATGATTATTGTGTTGAGTGATTTCTCAGATTGGTCTTGCAACTTCATATGTACACTCCCTCTCTGGCCCCATGTACACATCCTGCTATTTGGTTCTAGGCATAGCGAGACCTATCCATATCTTGCCACAAATCTCTTGTGTCAATTAGGTAACTGTTTTTATACTTGTAGCAACCTGGGTGAGTTTTCCTTTGTGAATCATGACCTAGTTTTATTTTTTTGTCTATTTAGATTTAATTTTAAGTATCAAATGCTAACTCACAAGAGAGAAGATGTAAGACAGATTCTGTAACTATGTCTTCCCATAAATATTTGTTTGCTTTGTTTGCTTTATCTAGGCTGTAATATACAGTCAACTCGTCTGAGTAGTCACCTCTTTATTAAGGCTGTGTAGATTCTCTATAGTACAAGTCAGAAAGAGTAGTCACTTTCAAATTCCCATTGTTTGAAAATGAAAGTTAAGAAAGTGATTTGTATGTCATGCATTCCTGGAACCTCAACGACATGTCCCATAACCCTTTTTCTTTGTTTCTTCTTCTTATTTTTGCAGATGCCTCTGGTTGGTGGAGAGGTAGGCTACGAGGGCGAGAGGGACTCTTCCCGGCCAATTACATTGAAAAGATTTGATGACATCATTCACGACATCATCACAGATAACTTTGCATGTTATCATTCAGTCATCACACTAGTATCTAACATTGTATTTAATGCATGGTGGGGATCAATTTTATTTGCACTAGCATCTGTGCTTCTTGGCTATCCAACATTTGTTCCGACGGCAATTGCTCTTGGTTTGAATCCATCAGCAGTATAGGGTTAGGGTTACAAATGCAATCAGGTTTACGGTCATTAGTATTAGGTATATAGGGTTAGGTATAAAATGTTGGGTCCAGGTTGAAATTAGGAAATGACCACATCGTAATTGTTGCAGGAGCATGAGTCGTACAACCATCTTCTGGTATATTTGACAGAGCAATATGCAATACATAAAATGTAACTTTCGTTGAGGTTGCATATGTTGGTAGATTGAGTCACAGTGTATGGAATGACATTTATACAATGCACAAAATCTTGGATCATTACTATGAAATTATCATTTTTTTAATATCAACTTTTTGCAGCTGCACATGCAATTACTAAATCTTTATCGTCTGCTCAGTGACAGAAAGGCATAATCTTGTATCTTTACAGTTTGATACAGTATTTCCCTTCTGGATTTTTTTAAATAATTTTTTTTCTTCATTTTGGACCATTGATGCACTTAGACACTACCAATTTGATTTTTTATATTTCTTTCACATTGTCACAGTCATGACCAAATATATGTGCAGTATAGTTGTATTTTATACACGTAGATTGGATTCTGTCAGAGCAGTTGTATCATATATTGGTTTTTAAAAGATACATTGGGTATGAGTTCAGTTTTTTCTGTTTCAAAGAAACTTTGGCTGGTCCAAGCATGGCAAAGAACTGTTTCACAAAGAATATATACTCCAACCAAAAATTGTAAATTTTAGTTTTTCTGATGTTGATAGTGATAGACATAGTATTGACATTTCCCGTCTTTCATTTCATTTCAGGATGATTACATTTTAACAAATTACAATGAATTAAATATACCAAAGTTTTCATTTGTTAATACTAAAATTGATATCAGCTTCAAAATGAGATACAAATTATTCTTTTTGTTTATATTGCAGCCATTTAGTTTGTGCGTTTGTCTATTTTCTCATTTTTAAATGAGATTTTTGTTGTTGCTTTGTTTGTGTTGAATTCACTTATTCTATTGACTTTGATTCAATACTTATTATTTTAGTTGAAAAGAGGCTATTACTTGGCAAAATCATGAATATTTCATCAAAGTACCTACCAAATAATGGCCTCCTCTGTAGTTTGGCCAACTCATAATAAATGACTGCCAATCTTCATACGAGTTAGGGAATGTCATCTAATGATCATAATAGTGGCCTTTATATCCAGGTTTCAGTGTGTGCACACTTGCACTTGTCTAACTTGAAGCATTGGCTTAAAAATCAATAGATTTAAATCCATATACCTGCAGGGATCCTGTGGTCATGGAAACACCTGGAAAGTCATGGAAAATGAAGAAAAAATCAAACTCCCAAAGTCATGGGAAGTCATGGAAATTGATCGTGGGTGTGGGTGTGGGCCGTGTGTGGTATGGCAGCCTTCCAGTTTGAATTCAGAGTTGGTATTTGTGCGCTGCTTGGATGTCACAACCCATACCAAAGTGGTACTTATCTGGTCATGGAAAAATGGGTCCCGGAAAATCATGAAAAGTCATGAAATTCGGTTCTCAAATTCTTGTGGGGACCCAAGACCTGATAAAGTTACATTTACCTCTCATTTTGTTCATTAGATGTTTATTATTTCCATTACTGCATAAACAGTGCTTTCACATTCTTGCATGTATTGTGCCTTCTGATATGAATACACCTTGATCATCTGTACGAAGTGTTTGTGATTGCAAAGGTTTTTGTTTTATGTTATATCAGTTTTATAGTTGATGGTTGTTTTTAATCTTAAATATCATGGGCTCTATTATTCAAAATGATGTTGTCTTTTTTTTTAATATAACATTTTAAAGAAGTTTGTTCAGTATCATAGTAAAATGAAATCAGGCCTCTTTTTGAAATTATTGTTGGCTGTGCAGTGTCTCACTGTAATACATGCACATGACATTCAAATTAAAAAAAAAAAGATTGCATCGTTCTCAGAATACTGCCCAGCTTTGCATATTTTCCATTAGGGCCCATTTAGGTCTTATTTTTTCTTTTCATTTTGTGTTCATGTAAACTTATGATATACTAAATAATCTAAAGAATATTGGTAATGGGGACATGGCTATGATAGCAAACTTTTTCAGACATTCACCTCAAATACATCATTTTACAGCAGTGCCAATAGACATATATGTTGGATTAAGCCAGTAGATTAATATATTTCATATATTACTATTGGCAGAGCACAGCACTTGGTAATTGGACCTGGCTTATGAGCAGAAAATTAGTTTTGGAATGAGACTTCTTTTAAGAAGTAAAACAGATTTTAATTTTAGTGACAAAAAGCTTTGTACCAGAAATAGAATTATATCACATGAATCCATTATATAAAACTGTGGTTCTAACATTTAAATGAAGTGAAAACCTCCAATGAGTTAAAATATCTCGTAAGGATACTTTAGAAATGTATATGGAAATATGGTACGTTATAAATATATATATTTAATCTGTGGTGTTGTGGATTTGTTATTGTAAAATTGATAAGCTATACTCATAAATTGATATGATTATGGATGTATTTGTTTTGTATGTGATAATTATATTTTGGCATTTGACAAGAAGAACACATAACTTTTTTTTTCTACTATAGAGGAATGATTCCTGTACAGGTAGAATTTTTGTTCTTTTATCTTTTGTATACCTATTTCTGTGATAACCAATATGAATGAGATTTCTATTTTTATTATTTGTAGCAGAATTAAATAATAGAATATATTTTTGTGATCTCTTTGTAAATTCTTCTAATTTCAGGAAATGTGAAAGTTTAGCATATTGTGCCTTGTAGTATATAATCTTTTCATATAATATTTTCATATAACATTGTCATTTGCTTTGCCTACTTTCAGTTCTAAACATTCCTCCATTTTCATCTCATGACTTTCAAGAAGAGGAATTTCTATTTTCTGGAATACGATATTATTTGTCTTTCTTTTTGTGACATTAGTAGCTAAACAATTTCCCATTATGTAATTATCGTCCAGTTATGTACATTTTTAGTCCAGTTTAGATGTTTAAGTAGAAAACAGTATTTTGTGGCAGAAAGGTTTAAATAATTATTCTGAATTATTTATTAATGCTAATACATACCTGTTAGAATGAGGAAGAGAGGGACCACCTCTTATTTGTTCAATACTTTGTATATATATATATACTTCTAGAGAGTTCTAGAAAGTCTTGATAAAAACCTGACCAAAATCATGGGGTCTGTATAATCTCTGTTCCTTTGCACACTGTAACTGTAGGGCACTGTGATAAACATATTTATATAGGATTGTACGCACAATAATTTGATAGTGCAACAAATATATTCTTGAAAAAAGTTTACCAGCATATTTGACCTCGATAGGGAATCTAATTTGAAATATGTATATAATATAGAAAAATTGAGTCATCTAAAATAAACAGAAATAATTTTGGATTCTAGCGAATTAGAGAAAGATTTATAGATCATTTTTATTGACCTTATAACAAAATGCACCAGGACAAGATAGTTTTTAACTAAATGTAGGGAGGGGTTTAACTGGACTATCTTTCCAGACCAAAAATGGAAAATGACTCAAGAATCTATGTAAGCATTTGGACCGATTATAGCTGTCATGAATGTCATGCTATAGAGATAGACAATGCTAAGTCTATGCCCCGCCAGACAGTGCTTTGATCTTACTCTCAGACTTCAAAGTCTTCTCCTCCCAATTGCCTGATTAAAGGTTCAAAGATTTTTTTCTTGAGATGTGAAATTGAGGCATGACACAAAAATGATCTTAAAGTAAAAAAGGTTTATAGGATAGAAGTTGGTGAATGAGTTTTGGCCATGAACTGTGTATGTACATTTATATTAATGTGTACTATAGTGAAGTTATTTTGAGTATGCCTCGGATGGCATCCTGGATGTATTGAGAGAAAAAATATATATTTGGTCTCTACTCATTCTTTGTTTGTAATTTAGTGACACTTTGATGTGTTTACTTCTGAATGAAAGGAATCTAGTAGAATATAATGTGATTGTGATTTTATTTGCAAAATTGACTTATGGTTACACTAGCTTTATGATTATTGGCACAAATAATTATTGCTAAAAGTGGTATTTCATTGTAATATTTCAAATGCAAATTCCTTTATGCAATAATTTGTATAGTGAATTTGAAAATGTAATTATGCTATAATTATGTTAAAGGTATTTAGTCTTTCATGAAGATAATTAGAAATGATGTGGTCTTCATGATCTCTTTGAATCTATCGCAATGAGTAGAGGCAATACTAGGTAGTTTTTTGCGAAATGTCTCTTTTCTGTATCTATTTTTCTAACCTTAAAAGAATATTAAAGATTGTTTTCATCAGTGAATATTGCTCCCGTTTCATCTTTACATTTTTTAAACACAAGTGGGGATGATGAGTGTTTAGAGTAAAACGATTACATTGCAGTTGATTTATGAAAGAGCAGTTGTAATGTCAGACGGGGGGGGGGGGGGGGAGTCACAGACTTCAGATATCAGATAAGACTCAGATTCAGTCATATGAAAATGTGATAACAAACCTGGTAAAATTATGAACTGAAGTATAGGCCTATTGTTGGAGAATGGAGACATTGATTACGTTGTAAATTTCCTTGTTCCATGAATATAAATATTCCTGAACGATGGTCATCATCATCACCATCTTTATTATCGATTTGGTCTTGAAACAACAAGATGCCCTAAGAATAAAACACCTATTCCCTAAATCACTTTCTGTGACTAACATGGTCTTTTACCGACGGTAATGCCATGCCGAGACCCAAACCTTGTCCTTCCTATCTCAGCCAAGCGTTGAAACCACTCGTCTACGACATCTCATGTCCTTTATCATATTACTACAAAAAATTGACCTTACGATCATGATTGATATAGATCTACTAGGAAGTAAGGCAGGACACAATTTTATTCAGATTTACTTTCCATTTTGGTCTGTCATGCCGCTCTCGTGTCTTTACTGTTGTGTGCTTTATGGTGCGCTTTTTACATCTATCACCAGACAGAGCTCTATCTCATCTAGTCATAAACTCTTCGCTTTATCGCTGTGCTGCAACCCGCGAGTGTCTGTCATTATTTCATATCTATCTATCTCTCCGCCTCGGAAACTCGAACAAACTTTCTGCATGTAACTGTGCGTGCTCTTTATGTTTCTTTGTAACATGAAGTGTGAAATATCACAGGATTAAAGGGTATTTCAAACGGATTATGGCATTCTTTATGCTTTCCTTTTGACATTAATGTTTAAAGGAAGATGCACTTCAACAAACCGAGGCGCCACATTGCATATTCTTGAAGTTTAACATGAATGTGTTGAGCAGGGCCCGGTTTATCTCCCTGCTTTCAAACACCCTGGCCTGTTCATTAAACGACATAACAGAAGTTTGCAAAAGATTTAAATGTGCAGAGGGAAGATTGGATGAAGACAATGTGAAAAAAAGAAGAGGTACGAAGCATATCATTATTAATAGGACAGAAGGGCGGTGGCAGAGACAAGACAGGGGAAACTGAGAAAGAAATTGGGTGTGTGGATGTGTTGGTGTGTGGTATGGGCGTGTTTGTGCGTGTGAAACAGAGAACATTTTGGAAGATAGATAGAGAATAAGGGTGTGTGCGGACATAGGTGTGTATATGTGAGATATTGAATGAAAAAAATACCAAAAAAGGTGTGTGAGAGAGAGAGAGAGAGAGAGAAGAGAGACAAATATTGGGAGGAATAGAGAAAGAGAGAGAGATAATGTGTGTATGTGTGTGTGTTTGAGCGCGTTAGAGGGAGAGAGATAAAGTGTGTGCGTGTGGGTGTGTGTGTGTTTGTCTCGTAGGGCTCCATTGTATAAAGCAGACATACAGAGATAGATCTCTAAACGTGACACAAATCTGAACAAGAGAATAATTGACCTCGATGTGAAGGCTTAATCAATGGTTAATTAACAAGGGTAACATAAATAACCAACTTGCTGAACAAAGAGGTTAAAAATCGTATATGACCAGAATCAATACGGTTAAACTTGGTTGAATTTCGGGAGATTTCTGGGGAATAACGTGGATATACGGATACTTCCACAAAAAAACAACATCAACTGATGAAGCACGGAATGACGTCATTACCGGTACCCTCTGAGTGATCCCGTCCTCGCGCAGGTACTTATATTATGCGCGCCGTTTTCTCCCAAAATTTAATCTCAACAATTTAATCAGGATGAAACATTCCTTGTTCGCCATGATTTGCAGAATTCGCTGCATCTTTCCACAAAGCAGGCTCTGCCTGGCTGCGAGGGATCATACTCGCTGATCTATGAGCGAATCAGCTTTCTCATCACAGTCAGAAAAGTAGAGGAGATTTATGAAACAGCTTTCTACCTGCCTGTACTCAAGGACGTATACTACAGAGAGAGAGAGAGAGAGAGAGAGTGAGGGAGAGAGAGAGAGAGAGAGAGAGAGAGAGAGGGGGGGGGTTGATGGTTTTGAACACCCCTTTCAAATTTTCTGTCGGCAAATATTTTAAACTATGCAAAAGTTAAAGACAACTGTGGTAAAAGTTGGGTAAGTGATGCAAATACTAGCGTTTGGTCTGTATTATTATCTGTATTATAACAAGAAAAGCGAGACGATTATAATCAGTCTATTCTTATAAAAACGAAACATAACTGTACGTACTCCAAGATTTCTAAATATATATTTTATTTTGGAAAAGGACCCTTTTTAAATTTCCGCTAATCCATAATTATATCAAGCGATTATCTTTCATTTTTTACACTTTTAATGCATTTCCATTATCAAATTATAAATTCCTCACCAAACGATAGAAAACGACGATTTTATGGTACTTTTTAAAACATAAATTACCCAGTATACTAATCCAAATAGTAGTTAATAGAAAATCAAAGTAGAGCAAAGCAAATAATAAATAAATAATTATTTAAAAATCTATTATACATAACATTTATTTTCATGTTCCCTTTCCTTTCAGATATGCCGCTATAGGTCTCATCCATACTTTTATACGTATATAAATTTAATCTCGATGAAACTAATGATAGATACAATCATTTAAACTAACAAAGTGATAACATGTAACTGTTATCTACTTAAATCCTTTAGAATTTACGCAAATTCATATTGGTAGATTACTTTGATTACTATCATTGTAAATTATTTTCAACGATATTCCCCAAAAAAGCAGAACTTTCAAATGACAACACGCTAGAACTAACACGTGGGTTAAATTCACTTGAGATTATAATGCCATTATTTCTCTAGATATAATCATAATTATAAGCGCTAATTCTCAAATTCTAAAAGCTTCATCGTGAATAAGATCCACCGGTTTCTCATCGGGGAATAAGGACTTGACTTCGTTATCAGGCAAGCATTGTCTTCTCTTTCTTGGCGCAAAACAAGAGGGGATAACCGCTCCATCAGCGCACGAGCCAAAAATATCTTGGTTGAAATCTTGATTCTTGCTTGATCTGATCCCGTTTATCCATCACGTTCAGTTGATAAGTCTGCTGTCAATATACCCAGAAATCCCTCTCAGAAAACTGATTTCCACGGATTTGAAGTCTTCCTTTTCTCTCGGAATTTGTCATTTTAGTGAGCAGCCAAAAAATGAACGGGAAAGGACAAATTAGGGGTATTTGGGACCCCCTCCCCTCTATTTTAAAAGCTTGTAGGTGAATCAGGGCCATAATGTGTTTTGAAGGTAAATAGATGAAGGTAATTTAACATAATTTACCTTATTCGAAATTATATCGTTTGATGTTTAATAAATACATTTAAAAAATGATTTCCACATCTTCTGTTATTTGACCAGACAGTGTAAAACAACTAGTCTTTTACTGACACTGCCGAAGTTGACTTTCGCTGTAATCATAATTGTTTTTCCTGTGATCAAACATTATATTTTCAATTACCTTCTGGAATATTTATCAATTATTTCAGTTTTTTTAAAGTCGGATTAAGAAACAAGGCAGTAATTCTCACAAGTGGATGCCTTTCACGATCCACCTTGATGCTCAATAAGACACGTGGATTTAAGAGTTTTAGCGAAATAAACACCCTTTTATCATATTTGGATGTATAAACTTTTAAGTATTTACTTTATCAAACTTGGATGTATAAACTTTTAAGGAAATGAGGAATTTGAGCCTTTATATGTATTGCATTGGCAGTTATTTTTCTTGTTCCAGGATGAATAATAGCTCAATTACAGACTTGCATGAATTTCATGACGATGGGAATGAAAGATTTTGCATTTCAGAAGGAGAAACTGAAAAATACTGCAAAAGAAATTAATTTTGAGGGAAAGAAATTTTATTTGTGTCATTTCATCCACGGATATTATGGTGTTGCCAAAAGCGATTACTTGAGGTCGAACGCAGATAACTGACCTAGTCTAGATCGTGAACTGGCTCAAATAAGAGTATCCCAACAAAGGTTAATGACTCACTAACGGAGCTCAGCTAGGATGAAAATAACTAAAGACCCTGGTGAAACTATGCATTGTGAGAATATCCATGTCATGTCTGCCCAAGATTGATAATGAAGTCGGGTAAGGCTAACGGCAACTAGGGTAAGAAACTATTGTACACTTACTCTTAATAAGATTTTAACCATTAAATTATGAAATAGGCCTTACCATGGAAAGTATACTCTGTTGATCAAGCAACGGAATGACTACAAGAATCCTGTCAAATTGTTAAACATTATGCTATTACTATAGATTTTTATAAGTTTACACGCGTTTAACATGGGTTGGCGAATTGGTATCCCAATATAATCAATCAAAAATTGATTACAAAATTATTATGACAAAACTTCGACTATAGGTCATACCACGGTTACTATTCCACTAGAGGGACGAAAGTGTTTCCAAATGAACTTCAAATTCATTGGGACTTTATGACAGATAGAAACTCAAGATTGTGTTTTGAAAGTTTTAAAGAGATCCTGATTTACATCAATAATAAGCGAATCAACAACATCAGAAATATTACCTCATCGTCATCACCAGCTAAGTAAGTATAGAAATAATAATTGTACGCCGCTGGCCTTATTTCTTTTTGATAAAGATATGATACGTGTGTATTGATGCCTGCAGTGGCTCACATCTCTCGCTGATATAGAGTTATTATCGCCCTCCAGACAGTTGTAAATTAGCGGTAGACAGTTTAATAGTGTCAACAACGGGACACGTGTATCTATCCGACTGTTTTTTCTCGTTTAAAGATACAGTTGAGTTCTAGTCAAGCGATTACATTGCAAATAAAAATGTCGGGAAGCAATTGGGAAATTTAGGTTGATTATGTAGTCTACGTAAGAAATGGTGTTACTCTGAGGTTGGAAGGATCAAAATGATAAAAAATTGACTCACTTTTGCTCAAGACCACATGCACTGCACAAAGAAATGTGTATATGGGACTACAAACACGTGTGGCATGATAGTTTGGTCCAACCTTTTCAGCTGTTTCTCGTCATATTTCGAATATGTGGAGATTCAAAGAGCAAAACCTTTTCAGGGGACAATTCAACTACAACTAAGATAATCTTCCGAATCGACATACAGAGAATGAGGAAGCTCAAGAGTTATTTTAATTTCATCTTTACTAAAACTCAACCTTCTCTTTAATAACACCTGTGTCTTCCCGTGCTCCTCTGTGCGAGGAATAGAGGAGGAACCCGCCATTTCTTACACCTCGGCGGATAAAGGGGCAAACGTTTAACCCTCCAGGGATATTAGGGCGTCTTCCGGACCAATTAGAGGCTTCCCTTCGTCCCGTCTGTAGTTCTAGACCAAGAAGTGGGAGAGTCAGGCGGTTTCAGAAGACGACGAGGATTCAAGAAACCCATAACATTCTCACATTGGACATACATGGTAATGTCAAAGTATTCGAACTCACTAAAAAGCTGAAGTAAAATCAAACCTATTTATTAAAAAATGAATCAAGTCATTATTAGTATCAGCTGAGTAGTTCATGGGATTTGAGCAAACTGTTCATAAATTCTGCCATATGTTTTTATTCATTTTTGGCTGGAGGTTTGTTTTACAGACTTTTAGTTGTCCATCTCTATAAGTGAAAAAATAGAAAACTATATATAATTATGAAGCGTAAAGACGGGTATGGTTGGGTCTTAGGTCGACCTAACCAACGACCCATGGAGCGTTCGATTCTGAACACTGTCTTCCGAATGGTGACATTAATGAAAGGGCGACCCAAAACGTGGATAATAATTGTACTTAATTGGTATACCATCGTCTGTATTGACCCAATTGCATACACCATGTAGTTTTGTTGTGTGTTTCCGTAAGAGATGAGATGCACACACAAACGCACTCTCGTTCTCACGCACACCCACACTCCCCCATCCTCCCAAACACTCACCCACACATCTCCCCCCTACACATGCACGCACACGCACACGCCCACGCGCACATGATGTGAATGTGAAAGTGGGGTAACCTTACCGGACAAGGAGGTAATCATTGACAAAACGAAACTATAATCTTAGCTCCTCAGAGAGTCATGTTAATGGTAATTAGATCAATTTATAAAGCGCCGCTACTATATAGATCATTATACTCTACAGACACAATACAACAAATATTCAATGGTACTGCCTTTACATATATCAAATAGTAGAAATAACAGACGATATGGAAGTTTTTCGAATGGTTTATAGGCAATTGTGCGATGACGGGCCAAAGATGATACACGTATAGAAAACAACATTATCAATTATTTTACAGATTTCCATCGAGTACAATGTAAAAGATCAGTGAATCGTATAATGTACCGAAATGGCTGAACAAATAAGTTTTTCTAAAACTGACAACCTATCCAACAATAGTGGAGTTGCAGACCGAAAGTTTTAAAGTATGTGTGGGAGGGGGGTGCTCACCCCTCTTGTTGTGTTTAAAATCATAACTACGACCTAAGTCAATCTCTCAACTTCACCATTATCGTTATTTTTGAGGACATGAATCGCACCATCTCTTGCCATCTAACAATTCCTAGTAAAAGCACACAGGCTTTAATGAGCGATAGTCATCAAAGCCGATGGAATTTGTGCATGTGGTGTGGATTAAAATGAGGGGTTTTAGTGGTTAAGCAGCTGATTTTGAAGGGATTGTTAGAGATTTACGGACGCCACGCCTATGTGATAGAATGGACATAACAACGACCGATTAAGAGCTTTCATAAGATATTGACTCTGATAAAAACATGAGGAGACCTTCTACTACAAGGAAGGTGACTAATTTCAGTCCAACAAAACTGATGTCACTTTGGATCAGTCGTAAGACAAACAAAATCGCTAAATGCCTTCCCCCGACCATTTATGATAACAATATTTAAAAAAAACAACATCAATTCATACACCACTAATACATGGGCTGTAAACAAACAGAAATACGAGATTAAAGTGTGCCAAAATTTACCAAAATCTGGCACAAATATATTGTGACATGCTATTTTCAAAGCGATGTTCCACAGTGAAGCGTATATTGATTTATGTAATCGATGTGTTATTATTTGAAACCATATTACTTCTACTTTATAAAAAGTAAGGAATAATATTTATACAGCTCATAGTTTGTTCACAATAACCATTTGTTTTGAGGTTTCCTTTTTTCTGAGACGCACTGTATATCGTTCCTCTTAAAGGTACTATGTCCCATTTGCAGGTCCCCCAAAAATGAAAAGGTTAAATTCCAATGGAATTTGAAAGATAATACTTATTTAGAACTTCCCTAAAAAAGGGGGGCTTGGAAATGTTTTTAAGTGGAAAAATAACGACTATTAGTTGTCGAATCGACTTAAGTGATACCAATACAGTAAGTAATATTCTGATTTTAAGATCATTGTACCGAATGGTCGTACGTTTTTTGCTGCGCAAAGATTCAATCAGTTTAATTTTGGCCATTACAAGAAGTGGGTGTAGACAAATGCTCATGTACCCTTTTCTGCTCATTTTATGTATTCTATTACCAAGGCCAGTCAGTCACTCAATAGTGTCTGACAGTGAAGTCTAGCAAGTAAACGGGTTTCCTTGCATAATTTGAATATTAGGACACTGCTAACGTTTAAATTTCACAGATAGGACATACATGACATATTCATTATACCTGCAAAGTTCTACAGAATTTTATGTTGGCTGCAAAAGGGCCATATTATCTTTAACCAATTGTATATTGTTGATTTTGCAATATTACATTGTTAATGAAATATAAAAGGCAAATTAGATAAATATCTTTTCATCATGAGTGCCGTTCGTCACATCTTTCATCACCCATTGTATGCTTTAAATATATATTGATAGATTAGAGATCCAAGTGTTGTATATAACGTATTATAATAACAGACATCCTTCATACAGCTTGGTATAATCTTTCTTTCAACTATACAATCATAAGTCATCTTTAGCATGATTCGTCAGGCATGTGCAGTTTAAAACCCCCAAAAGTATCCAAATATCGGAGGAAAAATCAGAAAAAATCCGACCCCAAATCCATCATTGGATTACGCTCTAATGAGGTAATTCCCGAACGAACAATGTTACTGGGGTAATTCAATTAAGAGCTGTTTAAATCGCTGGATCTGTTTTTGTTTTATCTTTCAGCATCTCTTTGTACTCATTATGTTTCGGAAGAAAACTAAGCGAGGAAGCGCCTAATTGAGCATTATGTTTTTCTTTTTTTCCTCGCATGAAACATGAATGTGCGTGAACTAGAACATGAGTATGTATTGAAAGAATCACTTTGTACAGCCTTTCTATCTCGTGTTAAGGAGAAATTTGTTAAAGTTAAAACTTATTTGTGTCCTGATTAATTTCCTCAGAATTGGGAATCATAGATGATGAAATATTTCCCAGGAAAAAGTTTTTAAGCATTAGATTTCCCCAAAAAAGACTGACATCTTAGTTTGTGGATTTTTTTTCCTTCTTTCTTCCATCGAGCTTAAACAATTTAATTTCGAAAATGTTGAAAATAAGCCCCCAAGGTGAAAGAACCAAGATTAATATACACAGTGGCGATATAATATGCACGAAAACACACACCTCCTCGCATACACTCACGGTCATTACACACCCACACACTCAAACATGCCCGCGTATCAACTGTACATTCCGACACAAACTTTAATGTTTTTATACAAACGTCGAGTTGGAACAATATTTTAAAAGAATTTTGCTTTATTTAATAATCATATCATACTTGGCGATTTATAAAAGAATTGTTATCTTGTTTAATTTCAATTAACTTTCAATTACCCTGAAATAGAATAAATATAATAATAAGGAACAATACCCTGATATTTATCATACTTATTCATCGGCTTGAGGTAAAAGCGTTTTTTTTTTAAGGTAACGATATTGTTATTTTTTATTTAAAAAAAATATATAATCATCATTTTCAAAGCGCCTTGCCAAAGTTGCATTTCATATTGTGATAGATTAAACCTGTTAAGATTTCAGAGTCTATATTTAGAAGAATGTTCTCATCAAAGAAACTTTTGGATTGAGGATGTTTCCCGTGAAGCCTTGGTCAATTATAAAGTGGCTGGTCAAGCAGAGTGATCATCGAGGTCCAGCGGACATCCAAAGGGAATAAACCGTTTCCTGGATTAACACATGCAAGCCCTACCCCCATCAAAATAGGGTCATCTGACACTATTCAGAAGGTCACAAACACCATGTAGAGGCCATCACATTCAGGCTTGCCGTCCACACTGTGTGCACATACTCCTCTCCTTGAGGAGCATTTCAGCCAGCCGCCATCTTGCAAACGCTCACAGTGATGAGCAAACTACAACGACTGTCACATCCAAACGGGTGTCCATTGAACCCCTGAATGGAGAGAAGCAATGTTAATAAAATGCCTTGCTTTAGGACATGCAGTCATAGTGGTGATCCAGGGATTGTACCAACGACGTTTGCATGCCCTTTACTCCTAGTCCGCGCAAACTAATGTCGATAAAAGCGACTCTCTTCTTGAAAATGCATGGATCGGCTAGGATGCCGCCCCCCCCCCCCCCCGATGCCAAGATCCAAGTAGATCACTGCCACATGAGATATTGAAATTCCTCAGTCTGAACCTTAATCAAATTTTTGGGTCAAATTACTAACACGAGCAAACCGTATGTGGTTATTAAAGATGACTTTGAATTACAGACCGTCTAACGTCCCCACCCAGCCCCCTAGCTGTGACCAGGCCACACCTTAATATTACCTGTCCCACATACCTGTAATCCTTACCTGATCGTACCGACACCATGTCTATTTTGGGCCCATTTTTAATTTCTTTAATATTATTTCATTTTCATTAGGTTAGAGAGATTGGACTCGCCATAATACCGTAATTGCCGTGTCCGGGATATTGTATCTCCGTGACACGCGTGACATCAGACTCTATTGTGGCGCTCAGGACAGTACGAAAATACACTAGACGGTGGAGTCTACACATCAAGAAGAAGAAGAAGAAGAGGAAGAAAAAGAAGAAAAAGAAGGAGAAGAGGGAGAAGAGAGAGAAGAAGAGAAAGGGCTTGGTTGTGACCAGGGGCGTCGCTAGACCTTTTTCAGTGGGGGGGTGTAGAGGCCAATTTTACCGACAAAACTAGCCACCAATTACCGACAAAATTAAATGTCCAATATCCACAAATTTAACCATATAAACCCGGGGCCGAAGGCTAAATTATTTTTCCTATGGACTATCTATAGTACTTGCGTATGCGCAAATGGTCATTTTCCTCGACGACATAAATATATGAATTATTTCGTCAACTTAGTCAGCATCATAGCTATATTTTAATGCAGGCACGGAGCTAGGATCTTTTTTTTAGGGAGGGGCGGTAGAGGGCAAGCGAATCACTTAAAGAGCGCGCGAAACGCGCTCATTGGGGGAGGGGGGTGGTTGATATACCTCCCGCGCGAAGCGCGGAAGCTTAAACGTTACCTTAAATTATTAGGAAAAAAATACTATTTGCTGTACCGTTCTCGACTGTTAATCCTTGTCTGAATTCAGTTTCTCCCCCTCCCGCACAGCGCGGAAGCTTTGACGTTTCATTAAATTCTGAGAAAAGCAGACAACTCGGTGTACTGTTCTCGACTCTTAATCCTTATCTGAATTCAGTTTTCCTCTCTCTCGCGCAAAGCGCGGAAGCTTTGACGTTTCATTAAATTATGAGAAAAATGAAGACGATTCGGTCTACTGTTCTCGACTCTGAATCCTTATCTGAATTTAGTTCTCCCCCTCCCGCGCGAAGCGCGGAAGTTTTGGCGTTTCATTAAATTATTAGAGATAGTAGACGATTCGTTGAACCGTGCTCGAGTCTTAATCCTTGTCGGAATGAAGCTTCCCCCTCCCGCGCGAAAGTTTTGGTGTTTCATTAAGTTATTAGAGAAAGTAGACAATTCGTTGAACTGTGCTCGCCTCTTAATCCTTTGACGTTTCATTAAATTATGAGAAAAAAGCAGACGATTCGGTATACTGTTTTCGACTCTTAATCCTTATCTGAATTCAGTTCTCCCCCTCCCGCGCGAAGCGCGGAATTTTTAGCGTTTCATTAATTTATTAGAGAAAGTAGATGATTCGTTGAACCGTTGTCCACTCGTCTAAATTAAGTTTTCCCCTTCCGCGCGAAGCGCGGAATTTTTGGCGTTTCATCAATTTATTAGAGAAAGTAGACGATTCGTTGAACCGTGCTCGACTCTTAATCCTTGTCTGAATGAAGCTTCCCCCTCCCGCGCAAAGCGCGGAAGTTTATGAAAAAAAGCAGACGATTCGGTGTACTGTTTTCGGCTCTTAATCCTTAAATGAATTCAGTTCTCCCCCTCCCGCGCGAAGCGCGGAAGTTTTGACGTTTCCTTAAATTATTAGAGAAAGAAGACGATCTGTCGTACCGTTTTCGACTCTAAATAAGCCATATTTGTCTGAATGAAGCTTCTCCCGGAAGTTTCGATGTTCCTTAAATTATTAGAGAAAGTAGACGATTCGTTGTACCGTTCACGACTCGTCTAAATTGAGTTTTCCCCTTCCGCGCAAAGCGCGGAGTTTTTGGCGTTTTATCACAATATAGAGAAAGGAAGAAGATTTGTCGTACCGTTTTCGACTCTTAATAAGCCATATTTGTCTGAATAAAGTTTCCCCCTCTCGCGCGAAGCGCGGAAGCTTTGACGTTTCCATAAATTATTAGAGAAAGAAGACGATTTGTCGTACCGTTTTCGACTGTTAATAAGCCATATTTGTCTGAATGAAGCTTCCACCTTCCGCGCGAAGCGCGGAAGTTTCGACGTTTCCTTAAATTATTAGAGAAAGAAGACGATTCGTTGTACCGTTCTCAACTCGTCTAAATTAAGTTTTCCCCTTCCGCGCGAAGCGCGGAATCTTTGGCGTTTTATTACAATATAGAGAAAGGAAAACGATTCGTCGTACCGTTGTTGACTCTTAAACCTTGTTTGAATTTAGTTTCCCCGAAAATTTTAAACCTCTGATTTCTTTAGCTGATATTATAGGAAAGTGAAACTTCGAGAAAATACAAGTATTGTAGTTGTAGTCACTCTCGAAGTCGTCACAGCGGATAAAAAGTCACAGTTCGTAGGGGAAAAAACTTGTCGGCCGACCGACAATATACATCTCACCGACTTCAAACTTCTGCATTGATATTAGTACACGAGGATCGAGCAAGAATACCGACACAGCTGACCCGACACAGCAACATAATAGACCGTGTTTTTCTTGCTCCCTCGACGAGACGGCTCCACCCAACAACCCCCTTCTCTCTTTTACTCCCACTCCTCTTCTCTCAGGCTCTTACCTCCCCTCTCTCTCCTCTCTTTCATCCCCCGTTTCTTTTGTTTCCCTTTTACTCTTTTTTCTTCTTTTTTTCCCTTTTCTTTCTTTTCCTTTCTTTCCTCTCCTCCCTCTTTTTCTTTTCTCTCTCTCTTTCTTCTCTTTTCTTTCCTTTCTTTTCCTTTCTTTCTTTCTTTTCTTTTCCTTTTCTTTTTCCTTTCTTTCCACCGTCACTTTCCCTTTCCCTCTCTTTTTTCCCTCCTCCTTTTCTCTTTTTTCCCGACGGCAGCGCAATTTTACCGACAAAATCCTGACAGGTGGGGGGGGGGGTGTCGCACCCCCACCCCCCCCCCCCCTTTGGCGACGCCCTGGTTGTGACCTGAGCCTAATAACACATGGCTTTGTTTGTAGAAGGGGTGTTTTTAGTTTCTGAGGTGACCCCCACGTCCTAAGACCGGGTGAAGAGGGGGGGAGTAGGAATTCTATATTAGTGTTCGCTCAATTTCAATTTAATATTTGATATGGAAGAAAGTTGCCCTAGGATAATATCTGAAACAGTATGGAAGCACGATCAAACTCCTGAACATCATAGGTTTGCATATGCATTTGATATTTGCATATGAATTTCAGTAAATATTTTGATACCATGATAATTCCTTTTTTTTTTTCAATCTCCAAAATTTTCTCAGGCGATGATATCCGGGCTTAATTTTGTAACAAGACGTAGGAATAGGATTGTGTTAGGTTCGTTGTTAAGTAACGGTCAGGTAAAGTGTTCAATCCGGGGTCGAAGTTAAGAATTCGGCTCCTGTAGGATGTAGAACGCAAAGCAATAGTGGTGTCTGGATCGTTGTCCTACAACCTCCGCAAGACATGTATTTATACTAGCCAAAATAGAAGTAAATTAAGCTTTGAATTTCATTACTCACCATGAAGTGTTTTAGAAATCGTTATCTGACTTTATTTCGATGGCTGTCTGGGTGAGTAAACGCTTTTGTCTGTGAGAGAGAGGATGAGGTAAGAGGAACACCATGTGCCTTATTATTATCTTTTTAATCCTATGGTATTAGGGCTATTAGAGTTATATTTCCTTTTATATTGCGCTGCGTCATTATATTTTTCAAACTGCTTCTTTGAAGGGACTCATCCGTTTGAGGAGGTGTCTATCAACAATAATCCGTCTATACTTGGACGTTTTAAAGGGTAAGAAAGAAAACGAAGGGTTTACATAATTTCCCTCATCTATTCTAGAATTTGACGGTTACTACATATTTGAAGAAAAAAAAGGACTGGCATATAACAAAAATACTCTTTAGATAATATTTAGGCTCTTTTTTGTAACCAGAATTTAAAGTGATAGCATATTTAAATTGTGAAGATTTCCTTTTAATTTGAATAAACCATGTGAAATCGAATCAGTTTTCCCAAAAGTATATTCCTTCTCCATCATCATCCCTAAATGCACCTATTTTGTATATCCTTGTAATTTTGTTTGTTTCAGTAGTAGTAAGATTACCTAATGGGATTGAATGTTGAACATTTTCTTCTGGAGTATAACTTCTACACAAAAAGATCCATTTCCCCGGTATACATAAAACTGATATTATTTTATAACAGCCATTTTATTTTACTTTTTACTTTTCACTTATTCTGTATACCCTTGTAATTTTGTTTGTTAGCTTGGATGGTGCTTTGATTAATCTGTTGCTGTTGTACAGGAATCGTTTGCTAGAAATATAGCTCATGCAGTTGAATAAACCAAACTGAATTCAGCAGTCAAATTATAGAATGAAAAAGTGAAATGTGTAATTACATATGGTTAAACGATAATTAGTTGACATTCAAATAAACAATATAATGTAGGCCTAGTGATGTTGGGTAAAGGAAAAGAGATTACTTTTGGTGGAAGTCGGACAGCGTTTGGATGTGGGCCCCAGGTACTACATATTGAAGGCTTAAGACTAGAGTTAGTGACAAGTAAATCCGATTGGAAAACAGTTCGTATACCGACATGATGCTAGAAGTAGTGATTCATGGGTTTTGTTTATCGCAGGAAAACAATAATGAGAATCTGAAAGCTGGCTCATGCGTTTCGTACAAATTGTAAAAATTGACCAAAATTTGACGTTTACTACGAAAAAAGAAAGAAAGGCGAAGCCACAAAGAAACAATGAAATAACAACAAATGTTTTATAGATGTGATTTTAGACCATTTGTTTTCCTTCTTTATATGAAAGTATCTTTAGTATGTTTAGCAGAAGGAGTATGATTCACAAGAATGTTAGCCGAGTGTTCCATATCGTGGGGAAACAGTCATGGGAAAGCTGGTCCACGTGGTATGCTCAAAACGGTAGGGGCTTGCCCGCCCGACAAAAATTGATTGCTTCCTTCTCCTGTTACTATACCACCTAGCAAGATAACGGGCCAAGGTTTTACCCAAGCTCGATTTAATCAGAGTCTTGAGGATGTGTGTTGTAAAGGTGAATTGTGGTGAGGTTTATCATTCCTTTCATTCTCCTATGAAAGAATACCATAGTAGCATTATGACGTGAAATTAGTTGCTTTTGGAATGATGTTGTATTCAAAACATGATTAGAGATATTGTAACAATGCAAATAACGTATCGTGTACAAAACAAGCCTATAAATGCTCGATGCACACGAAGCGTCTTTCGCCTGACGTATAGGACTGCGTCAGTGACTGACGTATAGTCTTTGACGCGTAGTGTGATAATAGTATCTTTATATACAGTAAATGAAAATGAACAGTGCAAATATCACACCGTTGCATACTGGCGCATAGGCCATTGCCGCTACGTGCTTAATAAGCGCAGGAAATAACGCGTTTTAAATGAGGCTACGTGTACAACAGTCATGACGCACACATTTGGCAGACCTTGAAGTGAAAAATATGGTCAAAGATTCAACTCATGTAAATAAGCATTAATTGTTCAAAGAAACAACACTTTCAAATATCATAGATTTCAATATAAAATATTCACATCCTTTATTAAGTTTATTTGGCATTTAAAAATATATGTAACAGATTATGTACACACAATTGGCAGAAATATGAAACATTGTTCTTTTTTACAAATCAGAGTTAAACAGTTGTCTGTTCCGATTTAAGTATCTAGTACATTTTCTTAATACCTACATTAATCAGTTTAATATAACCATCGATTAAATTACGACTTATGAATGTTGTATGAAAAAGTTATACAGCATGCAGGTGTAAATTCATATATTTAAAAAATAATTGTAAACAAAAATGCATTTGACATACGTTCCCAATAACTATAACTAGATGCTATCAAAGCATTTTAGAATATTTCGATGTATTTGTATAATCATCAAATGTCCCTTGCAGTGCCCGTTAAGTAAGTAGAAAAGTTATCAATGTTGGAATGTAGCTTGATAAAATTTGTAAGAAATTAGATAGCGCAGAATATTGCTAAGAATGCTTCGAGCAATTGGTTTATGTAGTAGCCTTTAAACACAACACTCCTTATTTAAAGAATGTAAATAAACAAAATACACAATTTATTCATTAGATAAAATATTGCTAAACATTATCCCATATCTTTTACGAAACAATGATACCAAAATCTACAAATTTTATGAAAGTAATAATTGTACAATTCAGTAGAGTTTTGGCAAAAAATATTTTGCATAACGTATATTTCACAAAATAGCATTAGTTCAAAGATTTACAAAGCATAGTGAAACATATTTCATAATACTTTTTCAACGCTCTGGTGTGTAAATCGGTGAGATTTCGTAATTTTAAACCGTACGGTTAGGATTAGGAATATGAAAAAGAAGAGTTGTCCACACTCCCTCAGCTGCTTTATATTTTGAACTTTCAGATACTTCTGTTTTTCTTTGGCCTACACTATACTAAATATAGGCCTATTATGTACAAAGTGTATAATGTTAAGCCCTTGAACCCTTGGAGAGACACTTTTAACGGGACAAGCCTTAGATTAGTTGTAAATTACTTGCTCTGGTGACAAGTGCTCCGCGTCAAGTTCAGAGACTAACCGAATCCCTAACTTCAACCCAAGACCAAATACGTTACTTAACCCGAATCCTAAACCTAACCTAAAACCAAATTGCAACCACCACCCTCACCCTAACCCTATACCTTCGAGGAAAAAAAATCTTGGGCTATTATTGGCGTAGGAGCAACGTTAGGTCACCCCTAATTCAGTAAGATTTCGTTTAAACGCAATGCCAACGCAAAATGTAAAAATGATGACTACCAAACGAGACCATCTCACTCAGTTAGGGCGACCTTGTATATATTCATAACCCGAATAAAATTAGAATATGAATTATATCTTCATTCGTACACCTTGAATGTGTCCAATTGGCCTTAGGTAGGCAAGTTGAAATAGGCTTAGTCTAAAGTTATCATAATTAATTGAAGACATTATAATTTCTATTTTAAACAAAAATTGCCACAACTTATACTTTATGATAATATTGGAATATTAGGACACCCGCTCCTTTTCAGTTTTTGTATAGCCCGATCTGCACCAGAATTCTCTAACCTCTGTACTATTATATACAAGCCAGAGTCATTTAGTTATTATAGTTAAAATAGTTTGTATAAATGCCTACACCATTTTTCATTTTCTAATTCATGTTATTTTCGACCGAGCTCACATTATTTCAGCATGTGAGATATTGTCTAATTATTTGAGTCACCAAAGAGTCAAGCTAATTTCTGTATTAATTCAATACTCGGTGTCACTATGGTGCCAGACTTTTGTTTACTTTAAGCCTCTTAATTTAATTTAAACCTCAACGTCATACCAACACAGGACACGGTGCACCTATACAAATTATTTCACTATATTGTACCTCTTCCTCGGTGTGACCGGGGCAATAGGAGTGCATTTCGAACACTTATGCACCTCTATTGTTTTCAGTAGTTATATATTGCATCTTATTAGTAAGATCATCTGCTATATGGGATTGTGTCCTGAAAATTTTCTTCTGAGAACAAAGAGTAACTTTTACATAAAAGTGAAATATGAAAGCCAGGTTATTTTACTTTAACCGCAAATGAAATATTTCCCGATTCATACTTGCACATCTTGTGGCAAAACTATTACATACAAAATTATGTAAAAAGAAAAAGAATTTGTCACATATTTCACACACTATCTGTAAATTCAGAAATAATACATAAAAACTATTCTCAAAATTTGGTAATTTGTATTATGCCCTCACGTTACGATGAGCGCAGAATATTTCAACACTTATTTCTCAAAACACGAATTCTCTCTTTTTATATCTTTTATTATACCTTTTGCGTTTCATATAATGATGATAACGCTGAAAAGAATGATTGACGAAATACCGATCAAAACCTCGGTAGTGTGGTATACAGGCACGTAGTTAGGGGGCACGGGGGGGGGGTGGGGCACGTGCCCCCTTAATTTACAAGATCGGTTGAACTTTGTTAGACCCCTTTTTTTGTACCTCGATCGATTTCATGTATGTGCCCCCCCCCCCCCCCCCAAAAAAAAAAAAAAAAAAAAAAAAAAAAACACATCAAACTCCGGCTACGTGCCTGGTGGTATAGACCAGTTTGTAGTACACATGAACCCAAATACCCACACATCTTTAAACATAGATGTGGAGAGGTGGCACTGTGAGCGTATTAAACAAACATGTGTGCATCATGACAATGTTTACATTACCTTCATTAACATCTATCCAGAAGTGTGACAGTGGGTTTTTTAAACTTGACGCATGATCTTTGTCTGCTCAGGTGCAGATCTCGAGAGAAATAAAGCAAGCAATAGGCGGTATTTCGGTAACATCGAGATCAACAAGCATTGAGGAAAACAAATACTATTTATAAAATCATTCTGCTATCACTGGAGCTACACGTTTCTGGACAGAATTTCAATAACAAAAAGGTCTCTATTAATTTGCTGCAGGCAACACCAGATACTGGTCAAATAACAGACGTTCATCATTTGGATCTTATTCATCACAATGCACCATAAACTTTGGACTTGACTGGGAGAAATGAGAGATAATATGTTCACCCGAGATCTAGCGGTCACTAAAAATTGAATAGCTAAAGAAATAACCAAATGACCATTAGCAATACTTTCTCGAAAACAGTCATATACAGTTTTAAGATTATGTTAAAAAACTATCAAAATGTACATATAAAATCCTTAAACGATTAAGTTACATTTGTATAAAAAAAAAGACTAAGTTGCAGTTAGTTCATAATCGTAGTTTCGCGTAAGCTACACCATCTGATTGTCTGCCGTTAGGCTGAGTTTGTTTGGCCGATGAATCATTGTTATTTTCTTTCAGGTCCAAATCAGCATAAACTAATTCTCCAGGTTTTGATGTTCCGTTTCTTAAATCGCCATTCGTTGCGTTATTTTGGCTCCTGCATATTTCAGTAGGTCTCGCTGCGCCTTCGACAGGGACCGAGTCTTTGTCTTCACTACCCATTGGCTCAGGCCGGGTAAGAGGCAGGGGCCCGTCGAAACCAATTTTCTCGTAATTTGAAGTGATTTTTCTTCCCAGACGTTTCAAGGATGGCGGTCGTAGACAAAGCGGGATAGCGACACCGTGTCCGACGTCCAAGATAACGCCGGTCAGTGCCGATTCTGCTGTGGTCGAGTTACTGTTTGGCCTACTTGATTCCTTACCCCCACAATTGAGGCGTTTCACTTTCATGGGTTTAGCATAGATAGGGAAATCCTCTTCGATGAGTATCTGTTGTGAAGTTTTATACCGCAAGGATCCTGGAATGTTTTTACCGGCGGGGTATTTATGCTTTCCTTTGGCACAGCACGCAGCCAGAGTTGATACAACTATGAGAAGAACAAGAGCTCCTGCTGAAGCTCCAGCGATGGCAGCGATGTTGGTTGTCATGAAGGGCTGCGGATGAAGACCTTTCGGAGATAACCTTGTCCCATTCCCTTTGTTCCCGTTACTGGATATGGGAGGTGATGCAGTTTTGAAATTTGGCGGCAGTATCACAGCAAGATTGGCGCTTCCCCTACCCTTCAATCCAGATTGGATATTAGCTTCACATGATACGATAACCCCATTTTCCCAGGCTTGTACATTATGAATTGTCAACGTGGTATTGGTGGGGTCGAGGGTATAACGAGGAGAAGATACCTTGCTCCCAACAACAACGTAATTAATGAACCACCGGTACCCTGTGACGTTGGTTTCGCCAGTACCACGGCAGGTGAACTGTGCGGTTTCTCCATGTTTTATGTTGACGTCAGGTGGTGTTACCGTGACCATGGGTGGATTCTTCAGTACCATGACGGTGCAGGTTCGCGGATAGGTCAGAGCTGGTGTGGTCGCAGAGCAAGTGAAGAGGACACCGTTATCTTCTTGCTTTACAAGTCTCTGGACGGAATTGGCGTGCACGGCGGGGCCCGCTATCAATTTGTCCTCTCGGTACCAAGACAACTCTGCCGGTGGATCACCCCCTTGTGAGGTGCAGGAGAGCTGGGCGACGTTGCCTATGGTTGTGGTATCGGCTGCAGGAAGAACCTCACACGCTGGAGACCCATCATTCGGTGGCACCAACACCACCATGCGGGCTGATATGAACTGATTTCCATAAACGCATCGGTATTCCCCTTTGTCCGATTTTCGTGCACTTCGTATCGTCAAGTAATATTCACCTTTCTTGTGGTTTCCAATGATGGAATAACGGTCCTCCATGACAAAAGAATATATATTTTCATCGTAACTGATATATTGTCCGGAATCTACGTGGAACCAGTAGACCACCTCATTGCCCTGGGTTTTCACAGCACACCTTAGCACCGCTGTCTTCCCCTGGACTAGGACCGTATCGGATGGTCCATGTTTAAAGATTCCTCCCAGGATAAGTTTCCATTGCATCATCATCAAAGTCAGAATCACAATGTAAAGGTTCCAACAACACGCCATTGTTGAGAAGGTCCAGACGTTATTTGATTATATACTCCAAATAGAGGCTCCAGTGCAAAATCTTATAATGCTGTCGAACTAGTAGTTTCAACTGCTTATTCCAAGTTAACGATGTGACGAAATCATAATCCAGCCTTAGTACGAATCACCAAGAGGTTAGTACAAATTCAAGAATATTTGTTCAAATTGTGAATAACATACTCTTTGGTTATTTCCCATCGAGTTGAAATGAACGATTGCTGTCTTTTGGGGGAAAGTTGGCCAACAGAGCAGAAATCAATGGCAATTTATATCGGCTGAGAGGGGCATGTTGAAGCCCCGGCTACCGTCAAGCAAAGTGAACGGTACTTGCAAATGTCAGCCAGCAAGTGAACTTCCTGCACATCAATCAACTAGCGGCGCTTGGCAGCACGCACCAAAGCGCATACGCACGTAGTTAAACGAAAACAAGCATTCTATTGAGAACACTTTGGCATTTAACATTATTTCAGCACATCTCATTCAGAAGACATTCCACTTTGAGAGCAAGGATGAAGGTCGCTTGTATGCACATAGTATGAAGGCAGAAGTTTCAAACTATGGTGGCAATAAAAGACACTTTAAAACTTTGAAGCGACTATTCATTCCTTCAATTAGGGGTCTATTCTAAGCAAAGCGTTGTAAGAGTTTGAAATACCACAAACACTATACAATATTTGACTTATACATGTTTCACTAAGCGCATATACATGTTTGTAATCAAGTCCAATTAATGTTTAATTGTTCAAATAAATGTAATTTCAAACAATTTGCATGCATGATACGCAAGGTAAAACAAACGATTTTCAAACAAAATAATTACACGTTCATATGTATGCACATATATATGATGAGTTAACGGCCTCCTGGCTCCAATCACGCCATCTGATAATACATTCAAGCAATGACGATGTCGTTACGTATGGGACAAATACTTTGGTCATGCTCTAAAGTGTCGATACGCATTTTGATCAAAGCCACATGCACAATGGTATTAAATATTGATTTTAAGTGATTTGAATGATTGCATCAAAATATTACATTGACACAAAACCGAAATGGTGAATGTTGTAGACCATGTTCAATATTCAGTAATATATATGTCATAAAAACTGTGAAAATCATAGTATTGTCTCTGTTAACCTAAATGTAAAAAATGTTATGTTTTGAAAGCCCTTCTGCTAAGATTTTAGATGGGTTGCGTAAATAAAAAAATACAGATTTACATTTCCGGTAGATTACACAGATACTTTGTCACTATTTCCCCTTAAAGACGCTTAGAATACTGAGGGTTATCTTGCACCCCATCAACTAAACATAGTGGAAAATGATAAATGAATGTGTTCTGCTCAGCGATAATGCAAAAACTTGGCTTGTATTGGTAACACAAATACTGAAAGTATTACATTAAATTATACCAATGACAATAAAAGGGGGAATGGTAATTAATTTTCTAAATTCATCATTAATTGCATATTATGTACAACATTATCATCAGGGTCTCTGGTTGGGAAACTAGATGAAATTAGATGAAACTAGATGAAACTAGATGAAACTAGAAGAAACTCTTTCATAAACTAGATCCCAGCTCTCCAAAAACTTCAACACGACCGCAATGATTTTCAAGCAATCACCTCAAGGTCAATATCAATACTCTATTGTCATGCATATAGAATTTATTATTCGGTTCATGTGAAAAGTCATTGTAATGTTCGCAAATTTAAAAAAATGACGAACCAAACAGTTGAATCTCCCTTAGGCTGATTTTTCATTTTAAAGACTCATCGATCGCATTAGATTGGATTGTTGTATCGGAATATACCTAATGGGATGATGGCGCCCTAGCCGTTTCAAATTACAACCGAATTGACTTTTCTCTGCATGTTTACAATTTCACAATTCATTGGAGCTTTTTTTTCTTTCTTTGCCTCATCGGAGGATTTATTAAGTATACATGGTTACATCCAAAGAAACAATACTACAAATCAAACTTACATAATCACAAAACATCACATGAAAAAGAATATACAAACCATCTTCAATTTTATAATCCATTTGAATAGACTTCACATGAAAAAAGAGAATATAACAATGTTTTATCAAAGACAAGTTGCAACTATAATACAGTTTAAAGAATGAACACACAAAGGTGATTTAACATGAGCAAATGGATCTTGAATCGTCCCAACACCTGGGTAACCGATTCAGGTACACGATACTTTACACAAGAGGATCAGCATTAAAAGGCAAGCGAGCAGGTTTATTCCTCCCAGAGAATAATAAAGAGTCTTCATGCTGCCTGATACATCCGTGATATAACCTGTGTAATATCATAAAGATGGCAAGAAAGAAGGACAATGTCATGAAAGGAAACAGATTAAGTGCTTTGAACACATGACTATAATGGCAATTTGGTTACACACGCAATAGTAATAACAAAACAACAACGAGAAGTAAGTTATGTATTGATTGGGTTCAGGAAGGACCAGGAGCTTCAATGTAAAACAAACAGGCAGACAAACAAACAGTGATGTCTGATTATCTTGTTAACACTGAGAGATTAGACCTGTAAAAGGAAGTTTTGAGTTTTGGTAAAAGTGAAAATGGTCCTTAGAGGGTCTATACTTTTTCGTTCCTTACTATGTAGTAACACAGTATACCGTGTGTCTCAAAAAAAACGTAACACTTTTGAAATGGTTGCCAAATTGAGCATATATAATTTTATGAAAAAATGTTGATATGTATGGAAAGCTAAAGGACCAACCTTTCATATGATATGAAAAAATTGAAAAAAAAATCATGCTTCGATGAACAGTGTTCACTTAAGTTAGAGGTATGAAAATGGGCCTGCGCAGGATTTTTCCTTCCAATTTTGGACAGGTAAGTTACTTTTAGCATACAAAATAAGTTTGATATGAGATATTCATGATCGATGGATTAAGAGTTAAAAGGATGTTTTGAATACCAGTCCTTTCTCTCTGTCATTTATCAATCCCCAAACACCACCCCTGCCACACACACACACACACACACACACCAACTTCCACTCCCATCTTATTGTATCATTGATCTGGTAGATGTGAACAGGATGAAGGAAGAATGGGAAAATGTTAAATTGAAATACCGTATTCAAAATCATAATTGACATTATGCAACCCACTCTCCTCCCCCCCACAACCTTTTCCCATCCCATCACCTACCCCTTGCCTTTTCTTTATCAGTTTTCTTCCGTAAGTTTGGTGGATCATCAATCACATTTTATTCAGGTTTTATGAATGACCCAAACATGTAATAGCTAAGTACATCATTCATTATGCATTGAAAATACCAGAATTCGAGGTATTCAAAATATCCTTTTGATTCAAAATATCCTTTTGATCCATCGATCATGAATATCTCATATCGACCTTATTTTGTAAGTTACAAGTAATTTACCTGTCCAAAATTGGAAGGAAAAATCCTGCGCAGGCCCATTTTCATACCTCTAACTTAAGTGAACACTGTCCATCGAAGCATGATTTTTTTTTAATTTTTTCATATCATATGAAAGGTTGGTCCTTTAGCTTTCCATACATATAGACATTTTTTCATAAAATTATATATGCTCAATTTGGCAACCATTTCAAAAGTGTTACGTTTTTTTTGAGACACACGGTATAGCAATGTCACACAAAGCGCTTGCTCTTGAAATGTCCTCAAAATCCAAATATGACCGGAAGTAATTGAGAAATTCGGATCTTGCGCAGTTCATTTTGCTGTATGCATTTTTCAGTCAGATTTAATGAAAATATCCAGAGAAATTATCATTATTAATCTAAAAACTCAAAACCTCACAGTCCCTGAATATTCGCATGTTTTTGTACTTCATTAATTGAGCATTTCCTAATCATTTCTAGGCAGTTTCCTTGGGCAGTTGCAAAACCAGAACTCAGCATGTTATTGGTTTAATATACTGGATTATCTTCATTCTTCATAGCTCTTGTTTTTGTTTTTAGCTCAAGGATATTATCATACAAAGTTCAATACCATAAAGATATACATTACACGGATGACGTGGTTACTTTATGAATTTGACACAAGATAGTTATATCTTAAGTTACTTGCCTGCAACGAAACCAGACAAGAGTAATCCTAGTCCACTGAAGAGGTCTGCTAAAGTCGACCCATGAGCAAAGCTGTCTTTGTCAATCACGAACTCGATGACGCCTTCAGAAGTTACGATAACACCATTCATTCCGAGTCCGGTCACGAACGACATCAACATGAGATACCAAACAGACGAGAAGAGAGTCATCAGGAAGAATCCGAGGGAGAACAAACAACAGGAAAAGAAGAAAATGTAGACACAGTACGATGGCCTATGTCGGAGGATGATGATCAGTAAAATGTGTGACATGGCACACCCAGCGATGGAAGCCATGGGAATAAAACTTGCAGTTCTAGGTTCGAGTCCCTGTGAGATGCCATAGGTTACCTCGAAGAGATCCCACCCTCCGACCACAACATTAATTATTACAACACTAGGGAGGAGAGTGCAAGACACGAGCGGATTTTTAATAATGAAATCAATGCGAGTGACTTCTTTGAGTCTACTGAAAGTCGACGTACTTCTTGCTTCTTTCTCTGCTCCTTTCTTTTTGTTTTTACCCTTGTTACATCCATTATCGCTTCCATGATTTTCACCATCTCCCTCAAATCTATCACTGCTGATATTGTCAGGACTACGCGGCGGACGATTATCATGGTCACTTAGGACGCGGTCATCGAGCTCCTCTGTCTCGGATGTTCTCTTTGATCTCTCCCCTTCTTCATTGCATACTTCATCAAGGATGTTCTTCTCACTTCCACCCCGACCATTGGCATTGACGTCTTTAGAGATCGATGGAATCGCATCTTCACTATTGTCACCACCAAGGTCTTCGCTTGAATTGGTAGGGACTTTGAGAGCGTATCCTATGGGTATCAAGTGGAGGAACACTCCCCCAAGAATGAGAAGGGCACCGCTGACACCATAGGCCATTAAACTCAGTGAAATCATTTGAGGAAGAAGCAGACCGCCAGCAATTGCTCCAAAGAAAGTTGAAATGCTGATGAAAGTGAAGTTGGTGGGAAAGTATTGATGTAGCAGTAGTGGGGCTTGTCGATGCAAAACAGATGCGCAAAGGCCTACCAAAAGAAGAAGAATATAGTTATAGGTTTAGATCTAGGTATAGATCCAGTAAGAACAATTATTATCATATAGTTAAGTCAAAGAATAAATAGTTGAGAACCTATACCCTTTTTATGAAACAAACAATAATTTGCTCGCATAATGAATAATACAGCGTGTTTTTTTCAGAATAACTTAAAATTAAACACGTATGAAAATTATCAATTTTGTTAGCGATGATATTTGGATCTGCAAAGACCAAATTAATACCCAAATCCCAATTGTTTTATTCAAACATCACATAGGCATCACTTCGGCTCAAGTCGATTTTTGCACTCAATGTCTCCTGTTCATCGAAGGGTGATCACATATCACGCAAAAAATGATACAAAATGATTTGGGATAAGCACTCTTTCATATGATGTATGATAATTTACTGTTCATCAATGATTTTTAAAAAAATTGGCCCAAAAAATCTAGGTGTAAACTTTGTTTGGACTCACATTGTATAGCGTTCTTCAACACTTGGCAAAGGGGCGCAACAGTTGCTTAGTGTGTGTGTTTATAAGATTATTTATGTCTGGGGACTGACCTTTAAACGTCATCATCCGAAAGACGTGACTCAGTTTCGAACCTGCGTCCTCGGCTGAATCAGTTTGTTAATTCCACTTTTAGCTGGATTACAGGCGCACGCCCAACGCCACACGGTAATATATATATGTGCGTGTGCGTGTGTGGGTGTTTGTGTGTGTGTATGTGCGCGTTTGTATGTGTGTGTGTGTGTGTGTGACAGAGAGAAGAGACAGCCAACAATCTCATAGATTGGATAACATTGCATCGACTGCACTATGATATGAAGGAGAAAAGCAGATAATTGATAGATATTAAGCTCTTGACATAGAAGAGTGCATTGTTACCTGAAGACACTAGAAGTAAGCCGAAAATGAAGACATTCTTCGTGAATGCTGTGAAAGTGATAAAAAGACCAGCTAGAAGCCCACATACTGTAGTCACTCTTCTCGGTCGGTCACTGTGTTCCAATAGCAGCTGTGCTAGAGGAGCTAGAAAGTCACATATAGATAAAGGTAACGAATTGTTGATCATTCTGAAGTATTCCCTTATCATAACATTTTTAAATTATGTATGAAATGCATGGAAGGTGAAGAAATGGCCGTAGAGCGGCCGAATATGAAACAACACTTTATACAGTACAGGAATAAAAGCTTGAACAGATTTTTCAGTTCACTTTTTATCATTGCAGATTTGTGGGAGAAAAAGGATATAGATAAATTAATATTCTCACTCAACGTGGTTGTTTGGATATGGGTGTTGGTGGGATCAATAAGAGTTGTAGGACAGTTATGGAAAAGGCTAGTATATCTAGATTTGGTGCCTGTGTAGGGGCAGAGAATATACTATATTTAATCAAATTGATAAATTGTGACTTATATTTGTGAAGCCTTGTATAGATTTCAGAGAGCTTTGTTCAGATGATGTTGCACACAGTTTTCCCCGTTCTTTTACGATTTGACGTGGGGAGGCAAGAGCGTATAGTACTCGTTGCTGAAGTTCGATGCTCCCCAAAATTTAATAAAGATTATATGTTTACTAACATAGTTCTAACACACGGCAGGTTAAATAGAAAAGTATTTATCCGTTTGAGCCTGCGAATTAGTAAATATTAATACAATTTCCTATTGGTACCTAAAGTGGGTTGGAATTTATGTAAATGAGGAGGCGCTCATGCCTGAGCGCTCACATGAACTGTATACGTTGAGTATGTGGCGTGAGACGCCATTGACCTTATTCGACGATGAGCGAGCTAGACACCGTTTAAAAAATAAACAAATAAATACTTTTATAACATAGTGATAAGTGAGTTAAGAGGAGGTTATGGTTCAGTTCTGTCAATGTAGTGGAGGTTGATAGACGTGAATTATACGTTTTTCAATACGTTGTTAATGTACAGATGTTTGTTTGCTTTACTTAACGGTGTCAATGTTCGACACGTATTTACTTTTGTAATAAATTGAACATCACAGACGTGATTCATAAATTCGATTTGTTTATTTTATTATGTGTTTGTTCACTTGGAGTGTGAAGCGCCGGTGATGCGGTGCATGAGGTGATACCCATTGATGTAGAATCATATTATGATGGATATTATGTGTGTACTGTGTACATACATAGTCGATTGCATGTCATATTAATAACATAGTTTTCTTGATTAGAACGCAGGTGTTGACAGGGATTACTCCCCCTGATGCTTACCTGGACTCTGGTATGCAACATGTCATGCAAAGACATGTTTCGTTCGCGCGTCTAGTGCTCGTCGCTGAAGTTCGGTGCTCCAAAAGGTAATAAAGATTATATGTTTACTAACATAGTTCTAACACACGGCACTGACGGCAGGTTAAATAGGAAAGTATTTATTTCCGTTTGAGCCTGCGAATTAGTAAATAATGTAAGAAGTTATCACGTAACATCGGTGTCATTAATAAAATTAAACGTTTCTTCCCACAACCCACCCTCTATGTATTATACTGTTCTCTTGTCCTATCCATTTTTAATTATGGAATACTCGCATGGGGCCACCCTACTAACAAAACCTCAATAAACTCCTACTACTACAAAAAAGGCTAACTATTCCATTTTTAAGACCTCACTATTTAATATAAAAGAGAGTGTTATTGTGAGATGATAGCTTTTGTTGCAGATAATTCTAGTTAGCCTTTTTATGATTTATATTTGTATATTCTCGGTTGTTTTATGTACCTTTTGGAGAAGAAAAAAATCAGTTACCAGAGAAGCTGTTGCAAATCTTTAAAAAAAAAAACAATGAATTTCACAAGTACCCCACTCGACAATCAAATCAATTTCATCTACCACAGACCAGAACCGTCACTGCTCAAAAGACTTTTATATATATATATACCGGACCACAGCTATGGAACTCGTTAAATGATAACATTAAATCAGCTCCTACTATTTTTTCATTTAAACCTAGACCTAAACAGTATCTTCTAGATAGATACAATAATTAAATGACAACATGTATAGAAAAAACAGCTTTTGGAACAATAATAAAATTAAAAAAAGAAAATAAACCAATTAGTAAGATAAGACCAAAACATTGCAAAAGTAACCATAGTGTGTAATGTCCATTTTCCATTTCTCTATCTTTCTTTCTCTCTTCCTCTCTCCCCCTCTATAATTTGTTATTATTTCCATTATCTGTAAGTTGTGTGCATATATACCAATGTTAAAGACAGCCTTTTTGTTTTGTAGCGTGGGGGGGGGGGGTGGGTGTATGATACCTAAACATTTACTTTTTCTGTTCTCAAGGGGTCTATAAAATACAAGCCATGCTTTTTATTAGACTCCTCCACTATGTTTTACCTTTGTGCCAATCTTAAATAATTTATTTGAATAATTGTATAATCATTTGTCATATCTTTGGTTAATAATATGTTATTGAATTTGTATATATTGCATATTCATTTGATGTTATATTATGTGGAAATAAAAGGAACCTTGAAACCTTGAAACTTTATAATTAGAAGTTACCAAAGTTAGATACACGTTTTTTGTATACGCCTGTATGAGCCAAGAGCATTTTTTATGTCCTTTTTAAAAATTTGGTATAGCTCTCTTCGTTTGCTTACAATTGAATAAACACTTCATTACCAGTTTTTTACGTCCATGCAAAATCATTATTCTGATAACAATAAACTGGTTTTAACTTTACTTACCAGCAAGATACCATAAGGATATATGGAGAGATATCAAAAGTCCCGTTGTTGCACTTGAAGATCCAAGATGTTTGGTCAACTCAGGCATCAGAACACCAGATGAGACTGCCATTCCTTCTTCAATCATTTTAAGGCAGAACCTGGATGTAAATATCATTTTCCCCCAGATTTTTCCGTCAGAAGCCATTTAATATTGATTGCTCAAGAGATGCGTGTCCCGCGCTGAGTTAAAACAAAAATGCAAAAATGGTTGCCGTCGCGTTGTGTGAGAGCGGGCTTCTTCACTCTGTCCTCGATTCAGAGTTAAATATAGTCATTTTATCTATGCACCAGCCAAGCATGACTACATATTTTATTGGGTATTAATGATAAAGGCATGACAAAGGTGCATTGAGTAAACATGTTCTCAAAGTGACTGAATAAACCCACATCGGCCGAGAAAATCTACTTTAATGGCTAATAGCTGGGTGGAGAGAGGCAAATGTAGATTAATGTATTGCCCAAAGCCATTCTAGTCGCGGCGGGACTCGAACCGCGAACCACGTGATCCACCGTCCGGTCTAGACCATGACACTCCTCTAAAGTGATTATGACAGTTTTTGCGTGGTTAATAATAACAATAATGATGATAGAAATACATGTAATGATATTAATAATAATAACAATAATGGTAATCGTAATGTCATTACTAATAGTGATAGTTATCATTACAGTTGTAAAAGTAGATAGTTATCATAATTATTATTATTATGAAATCAATAATAATGATGATAATAATAATAATTAGTAGTTATACATTATTAATATTAACAACAAAATTAATATTAATAATATTGATATCAATATCAATAAAAATAATAAAATAATAAATAATAAAACTAATAATTATGATTATAATCATGAAAGTAATGATAATAATATCAATTATAACAATAGTTTTGATGATGATAATATTAAAAATAATAATAATAACAATTGGGTTCATAAAGCGCCTTTATAATTATAGTATATTTTAGCGTGGTAGACACATAGCCCAGAATAGTTCCTCTATCCTCCTTTAAATGTCGTAAAACAAGAGCCTATACTCATATAGCCATATAATTCAATATAAATTTGAATACATTCGATGGATTTAACAAAAATATCTATTCCAGTGATCTTGTGTGTTTGAAAAACTGAAGATTAAGATAGGTTTTCAAGTTTTACTAATCGGTGTTTAAAATATGTGTATCATTCATGACGTCATTATGACAGCAATGCCATGGTGCATTGCAGCTGCAATGTAATACAAAAATCGTCAGAGAATCGACCTATATTTTTATTGCAAAGATCTGTATTTTTATTCAAGATTGCTTCAATTGATCGTATCCCCATGCAATGAGGGAGCAACAAAGAGCTCAAACTTTCGTCCAGGAGGGTATGACAGGAGGAGGCCTCTTTGGGGAAATAAAATCAAAGCATAAACAAATTGTGAAAAATATGTGGACACATAATGGCCTATTCGTGTACGCACAAAATTGATCGTCGCAGAGTAACCATCACGTGAATAGCTGAAAAGGTTGAGAACTCTTTTCACAAGCTGAGAGAACTCTTGTGTTCTGATCTTTTTGTGCTAAACTGGTACTGCATTGTCATAAGTTCATAATGTCAGGTCTAGTCTAGACTCCTCGTATAAACTACTTAATAAAATTTCAATCTAACTCTGTATCATGTCAAATTGGTTCAGTGAGTACGCTCGTTATTTGTATTATACGTAACTTAAATAATCGTTTTATAAATGTTCAACTCACGAACAATATTTTAAACTCCTTATTGCATTAGTGTCAAACTTGCATGCTGGTGCTTTAATGGCATTAAATCACCTCTATTCTTCTCTCCTTTGTATACCTCTGCTGAACTAATTTGTACGGTCATTAATGGGAAGTTAATGCTATTGTTTTATGTTTATAATAATGGGTACTCATTTGAGGTTAAAAATGCTATTATTATGTGAGGTCTTAAAACTGTTACGTAACGGACCTATATTTGTATACGCCCGGTTTTACCATTGACAACAATTTTAACAACCTGCATATAGCTTATACAATTAACAAAATATGATTTCTTTGAATAAAAGATGAGCTATAACACAGTAAATAATCACTTCACCAAACCCTTGACATTTTTTTATTTTAAAGATTTATCTATTTCATTTATAGTGACATTTCTGTCTAAATTAGGTTAAGTTGTGATTATTTTCTTTTATCTTTTTTCCCTCTCTAGTTGGTCTTAAAATTTGTATTATAAATAGTTGTGCAATATTCGTGTGTCTTATTACAACAAGCAGTTAAAACAAATCAAAATAGTCCATTATCCGAGGTATAGTTCCAAAGAAATAAAAGATTGCTAAAGAAAGCCCCTTTACATAAAAAGGGTGACATATTAATCCCAAATTACTACAGACTAATTTCTATACTGTCTTGTTTATCTAAAAATGCTGGAAAGGATAAACCAAAAAGAGCATGTGCAAATAGTGCATCACTTGAATAGAGACAACGTACTTTCTTTATACCAATCGGGGTCCAAAACACTCTACTTCTACGTCATTGATAAACGTCAAGGATCAATGGTTAGAGGCTAATATGGACTTATAGATTTGCACGACGAGAACGTGGACTGCAACGTGTGACATCCTTTTAATGCAATGCGACGTCCTTTTAATAGACAGACAGGCAGACAAACAAACAAATAAACACACAAACAAACAAACAGACAACGATGTCTGGTTCACTTGCTTACACCGAGAGATGGCCACACAGAGGATTTTTTTTTTCTGTTGGGGACCGGGGGAAAAAGCAATGAATTTTTGATAATTTATTGCATTTTCTTTGTTTTTGTAATGTGTGGGGGCTGCCCCCTACGCTACCCTAGCCCCCCGCTGCGTACAGTCATCATTCAGTGGCAAAGCAATTGCCTCGTAACTGTGAGGCCCCAGGAACAAAACCATGTCGATGTGCTATATTAGTGCCCTTTTGTGAGGCATTAATCCTCATTACTGTCAGCTATGACTTAAGGACGTAGGTGCCCTAGTTAATAAGCATAGTAGCATACACATGCTTTAGCAGTCACGCAAAATAAACGCTCGTAAATTATCATTCAATAAATCTGAGAAAGTAAACTATTATCTAGATCTATTAGGAATAAATCATTGTCAAAATCATTCCATAAATCGGGGTAAAAAAAATGTATTCTACCTTTATGACCAACAGTGTATATAAAAAAAAATAAAAAAAAATAAAAAAACTATATACAACAATTCAGGTGCAGCCGAGGGTCATTAAAAGCCTACCAGGTTAAGAGCGCGTCCGACATGGAAAATGAGTAGATCAAAATCAATACATTCTTATGGAATTTCAAAGGAATCATGGAAAATAAGCATGCATGTCAATTTGAATGAACATGTTACGAAACTCCAGACCTATTTGCGAATGCGAATGCCCGTGATCACCTTTAAGGTTTCCAAGGTTTCTTTTTTATGTTCCACATAATATAACATTATCAAATGAATATGCAGTATATACAAATTCAATAACATAATATTAACCAAAGATACTACAAATGATTAAACAATTATTCAAATATACCCTTTAGAATTGGCACAGTGGTGTAGTGCATGCGTCTATTAAAAAAGCACGGCTCGTATTTTATAGAACCCTTGAGAATAAAAAAAGTTACAAGTGCTCTGTGATATAATTAGAAAATATATGTATAAAAATGCTTAGGAGATCCTACACCCCCCCTCCCCTCTACGCTACAAAACAAAAAGGCCGTCTTTAACATTGGTGTATACACAACAAATTACAGATAATGGAAATAATATCAAATGATAACCTTTGTAGCAGAGATAGAGAGAGTGTGTGTTTTAGTGTGTCTGTGTTTTATCTATGCCCCCTCCTGGCAAAAAAAAAAGAAGTCAAAGGGGGGGGGGTGGAACTCGAGGGAAAAAAGGACCCCCCCCCCCCCTCGTTGAGCGAAAAAAGTGCTCCCCCCTCCCCCGCTTATTCGCCGGCTGGTTGGTTCGCCGCTAAATATCTCACGAATTGGGTTTAAAAAAACACCCCCCCCCCTTGAGCACAAAAAAAACCCCACAAAATATGTTTTACTTTTTTTTCTTCCGCCATTTGTAAACCACTGAAACACAGATAAAGGATGTCTTTAAAAGTCTAAAACAACCCCCTTTTGCTAGGGGGTGTGAACACCTGAAACACCCCCTGTTTGCCAAGGGGGACACGCCAAATGGAATTTAGTATGATAGAACTTGAGGCAATTGATTTGTCTGAAGTGTGTACATAAATATACCAAGGTTAAAAGGAAATAAGTTAGTTGTTTATCTTCAAAACATTATTTGCAGAGAAAGAGTTCATGAGTATTATGAACGCGCAAATTGGTGTGACACGTGATTCGCATTGATTTCTTTTGTAACAGAAAAATCTATCGAGTTGAGTATTCCACATGTGCCTACGGTAAGTATTCCATAATGCAACCAAGGAAGTACTTACGTTAAGTACAAATTAAGCAGTATACGGGATGTCAAGTACAATTTTACCTTGTTCAAAATACCAATATTTCTAGAGATTATTTTACAAACCTCAACATGCAGCTTCCATAAAGTTTATCATCTACTATTACTACCAGGAACCTCGTAGAAGAGGTATAAAGATTGCCATTTTTAGTGAGTAAGTTGAAGGTATTTCGAGATTTTCTCTAAAACTGAGTATTAGGAAGGCGATTTTCGCAAAGTCGGTCAGTGATGGGGTATGTCACAATGGAGCTACGGCCCCACAGAAAGAAAGCCATTATTAGAACTTTAGAGGGCGGTATTTATATCATGCGTGATCATTCGTGCGTGAAATTCGGCATGGAAAGGTGCAATGATATGTTTAAAATACTATACAAAATCTTTACAAAATCCATACAAAAGTTATGTCAATTTTCGATTTTAAGGGGTAAATTTCTTAAGAATTTAGCGATTTTTGACGGATTCGATTTCGGGGTAGAAAAAAAAGAAGAAGACTAAGAAGAAGAAAAATAAGAATTCAGCACACGAACAAGACCAAAAAATGAAGAAAGTCGTCCTTGCAACTATAAAGGCCGGCCTACAACATGTAAGGATGGGATTTTGTAGGGGGATTCCCGGGGGGATTCCCTAATGCCTCAGTCACACCTTTGCGTATTTGTATTTATATGGCAAGCCGTTTTAACATTTATTACTAGTATTTCTTGATATCAAGAATTACATTGCTTTACAACAGAAAGCCATTTCTTGATATCAGAACTAGGAATAGATGTTAAAATGGCTTGCCATAAACACGCAGCAATACGCAAGCCAAATACGCAAAGATGTGACCATAGACCTATGTCTACGGTGTGACTGTGGCATAACGGAAGTCATGCCGACTACACATGACACAAATAAGATACTAAACTTCCCGCATTGGCACAATACACCACACTCCATCTGTGTATGGTCTCTAATAAATGATTATACTCTCATTCGCTCATCGAAACAGGTTTATTATCGGTGAATATACAAAAGTCACACATCCTTCTTCTCAACCCTCTTCATACATTTCGGAGAATTTGATCAGTCATTACAAAGTAAGTTGATAAATGACATGATTTTCTGTGTGTTTGATTACTTATGTGACGCACGTATTTTTCCGTGAATGTATTTTGGCTTAAAGACCGTCGATACTACTGGGCCAGAAGGGATTAGACCACACAGCGAGGTCACTGACAGGTGGCTATCTCATTAACTCAGCTCATCAACTAACATAAGAAAAAGAGGATCATGGGGGACCAACAGGCACCGATTGGGGAAGTTTTCTATATATAGAGGAGCAAGTAGCTACAAGTAGGACAGTGGGGCTTAAATGGTGAATTTGTTGGTAGGTCAATGACGCCCGAATCGTGTGGTGTTCTGATATCCGGTATCTCGCAGAATACGGAAGTGCAGTTCTTTCTTGCTTTCTTTCCCGCTTTTTGGCACGTTTAGACCATGCAACAGACTCTTCTTGATTGACTGCTAGACGCTCGGTGTCTAATAACACGATAGACATAGTGGTACTCAAAGTCTTAAGTTTCCGTTAACATATATTATTATCTATATAGGGCTTCAAGTGGTACAATAAATCAGTGTATTTAATATCTTTAGCGCAGTACCCGGATGACTGAGCAATACGAAAACAATACTGGTATGTCATCCGGATGACTGACCAATATTGTTTTTTCGTATTAATTGCTCAGTCATCCGGGAACTTCAATTATCAATATCACACGAAAAACAAAGCCATATTTACCGAGGTAAGTCAATTTTTTTTTGTCAGTTTCGCTAGTCAGACTAATATAGATTAATAATGATAATATTGTATGGCTTTGGTTTCGTTGTGATACAAGAATATATTGCTCTCGCTAAGACAATATCAGACTCGTCTTTGACTCGTACAATATTGTCATAGCTCGAGCAATATATTCTTTTTATTTGTATCACACTCAAGGCCATCCAATATTATATAATTAATGGCTTCAGTACTGGAGTTTGTGGGTGGGGGAGGAACCGACTTCAATATACTAGGTGGATGGACCCAAGATACCACCTTCATTGGAATAGGGGAGGGGATAGGAGGGGTATGTATGGTGCCAGGTAAAAATGTCAGAGGTAAAAATGCCAGAGGAAAAAATGTCAGAGGAAAAAATGTAAGAGGAAAAAGTGTCAGAGGAAAAAATGTCAGAAGTAAAAATGTCAGAGGAAAAAATGTAAGAGGAAAAGTGTCAGAGGTAAAAATGTCGGAGGTAAAAATGTCGGAGGTAAAAATGTCAGAGATACAAAAAAAAAAATGTCAGGTACACTGTACCAAAAAAAATGTAGGGGTAAAAAGTGGTGCTGTCATAACATCTCATCACTTTATCACACAAAATGTCGAGACGCAAGCTACTGGCTAGTCTATTATATTTTATAAATGACTGTGTTATTTGATTTGATTTGATTTATTGATTACTGCATCTTTTTTCTTTTTTCATCATACATTTTCATGAACATAAT